>JANKKC010003851.1:0-28649 GCA_026225755.1 Bursera bipinnata
TTGATTAAAATTTCAAACTTGCTTTCTGCCTGATATTAGACCAAAACATGAGGGTAGTGTTTAAAATTGTCCCATTTATGTATATTATTTAAAATTAATTTTTTATTACATAATACTAATTTAATCAAAACCGACCATACTGATTAAAAAAAAAAATTGGATAACATGATCCGAATATGACCAAATCCAAATATATTGGATTCTTTTTTATCTAAACTCGACTGCGGATTTATTTATGTGAATCTGATGGATCATCGCGTTGAGCAAATCCAATTTGACCCTTATCCATTCCTAATGCAAACCTTTATATTTGGAAAAAAGCAATAAAAAAGAAGAAGAAAAAAAGCAAGTTAAAAGAGCTGTTACGAGGTTTTGCAAAATCAATTAGATAATCACATATATATAATGAGATCTGAGCAGTGTTTTATAAATTACCTAATAATGATAGATTAGTAGACACTTTACCTATGTATCTACAAGGTAACGAGTAAATAAATAATTAATTATTAAGAATTGACGGATACAACAACCATCTAACTAATCTATTAAAAATATATTTCGATATTTGTCATCTTATTTGAGTGGTATTTTTATTATTTAAGGTTGAACTTGTTAAATATTAAAATAATCATAGAAAATAACCCAATCTAACTTTTTTTTTTTTTTTTTTTAATGAATTCATGGATATTCGATAAATTGACGCATTACTTGTTAAACATCAACATAAATGATTAACATTCTTGTCAAACTATACTTAACAAATTTTAATTTACTCCCCATATTTGACCTTAATCAGAATCTTGGAACTGAGACAAAATGATGAAAATCATCGAATATGATATGGATGAATGTTGTTATACAATTTGCCTCTTTATCATGCGTTGTACCCAGAATCAGACTTTTGGATTAGGAAGAAAGATGGTAAGGAAAAGTTGTTTCAGATGATATCAAAGAATACATTATAGATTCTTTTATTTATGTAATTCTTCATTTTTGAATCAACTACATATGTATGCATTTATATATGTGTTTATGTTATATGGAATTGACAACATTAGAATTTCTCAATAACTGCCTTCTAAGTTCTAACCAGAAGGATGCACAAAGACACAAAAATTATCTGCTGCTCAAATTCGATGCTTACTTAAGTCTAAACTTGCATCCGAAATTTCCCCTCTTGGTTCTTCAGTTATCTTCTTTTCCACCCCTGAAAAAATCCCTCCCTGCTAGGACCTGCAAAATTCTTAGCAGGCGGAGCCGAGCAGACTGGCACAACTGATCTGATATGCACTGCATGTGCCATGAAATTTACTGGACGCCTGCCTCTCAGGTTCTTTATTCCTTCCGGCCAAGGCTACAGGAATGTGCAGAAGTGGAAATTCTTGTCGGTAATGGAGTATGCATAAAAGGGTTTGAGCTCCGAGGTCTGATGCTGCAGCCAGTGGAGACAGCACCAGTTGTTCTGATTGTCACAGGGGCTGCAAAAGAAGCTGGCACAAAACTTCTGAATGATACAGAAGAAGTAACTGTTGAGGGGTTCGACGGCCTAATATTAGACGACAAGAAGTCAGTGCTCATTGCCCTGGGTCTATATCTGGCATCCAACCCAGGGGATATCAAATTACACTTTTCCATTTGGTTGTACTGCAACTGATGAATTGAGTTTCCAGTGTTGGACACTGAACTGCTGCTCCTCTTTTCATCCCTATTTTGAAGCATATCCAGCACTCTGTGTTCAGAATGACTGTTGAGGGAAGCCAAAGAATTTGGTCTTTCGGTTGGAGAAACCCTGGGTACATTTGAACCCTTGAGCCACTGCTCTTCCATTTGTGGATTTTCCTCCATCTCTTCTATCGTCACTTGGGTAACACTCCTAACCGGAAGAGGCATCACATGGTTTGAGAAGTAGAGGAATGGGCCAATTTCTGGACCAAGGGAGATAGGTTCTTGTGTGCCTGTGACAGGAAATAATGTCCTTGATCGGGCTGCAATGTCATCCGAATAATCGGAAAAAAATGAGGTCTAGTGGAAGAGGGAGGTAAAGATGGAAGTGCCAACGGGTGGTCCTGCTGCTGGGATGCTATTTCTTGGGGAAAAGTTTGGTAAAGCGATAATTCTGGGGAAATTTGAGAGGACTGCCAATTTTTCTGTTGTGAAGAAAATGATCAGACTATTACCATATGGGATTACATCCCTCGGAACAGGAGCAGAACCTTGTCCAAGTCGCCTTTCTCTTTGTTGTGAATTGTTCATACATTTTTTCAAGGCTGATCAAGCAGTCAATGTAGCATTTTTCTGTGCTTGCTTCTTTGTTTCAGCCAGTTCTCCAGTAAAGCTCATTCCAGCAAGTTCCACGGTACAAGAGAAAACAGGCGCGTGGCTTGGTCCAGATCGAATAGTGGTGTAAACTGGTTGTTTCAGCCCAGCTCTGTGAGCTGTCTCCTGAAGCATATTCTTGTAAACTCCAGTTTCATCCTGCGTTGAGATTTTCAAAATGTGCATCAGATTAGTTTTCAACAATGCTTAAAAGAAAACATTGGCAGGATTACATCCCATTTAGAAAACAAAATGAGTTGACCACAGCAATTTTACTGATATTCCAGTCATTTGTAGATTCAGATGTAAGATTGAATTTTTAATTTAATATGTTGAATCTCCATGAAAGTTATATTTGGGTTCACTGGGCCTAAAAGCTATCAAATGGGGGATAGCCCTTTCCTAGTGTGAAGAATGCAATCCCAGTCACATCTATGCTAAAACGTGATTTAACTAGCTAATTCTCTCTAATTGGGAAATTTTTGAGATAACATGTAAATTTAGAGGCTGTTTCTGAAGCACGGTTTAGCTTGACTTTGTAAAGCTTCAGAAAATGATCTTAAAGTTTTTTCTTCCATGAACATGTAGTCTACTTCATTAATTCCCTTCAATTAATCTGTTTTGATGTCTTATATAAAAAATAACAATAAAAAAAGGCGATTTAGAAGCTTGCCACCCAATTTAGACATGTCCATTCCATATGGCCCATGTATTTAGTGTCTATTATCATCTAATATTATGTCAACTCCAGATATCATAAAGGAAAGTTCTAACTTTGTGCATTTAACTAATATTAATTCAAAAAGTTCAGGAAGACATATGGTATTGACCTCTTCCGGAATAAAAGTCAAGTATTGGCATCATTAAATATACACCTTATGAGAGCACAAAGTAGGTTCGTGACTTAAATAAGGATTTTGTAGATAATGTGATACCATATGTGTTCAAGCATATACATTTCTCCAACTTATATAAAGCAGAATTAATTAAGAGCATTATGAAATCAAAAGCCATTAAATAACTCAACAAAGGTAGGTAAGAGACTAAATGAGAGAAAACTCAAGCAAAAATAAGTTAAGCATATACCAATACTCTTGCAGCCAGTGCCTTAGAGGGGCCTTTCTGCAAAAGCACACTAAGTGCAACCTCAGCTGCAGCATGCTCTGCCTGGCTGAGAGTACTGCAAAAGGTTGACACTCAAATATTTCCCCATTGAAGTTAACTGTGGCTTTAAAGCGAGGAGCATAATCTGGTCCTTCACGGATACAAGAATAAGATGGCAAGTTGAAACAGCTTCTCTGAGCTAATTCTTGCAACTGATTCTTATACATCCCTGTGATTCCAGATGACCACAAGGGAATCTACAAAAGGAGACGAAAAGTTCACTTATATTCAGGGATAGAGAGAGGGAGAGACAGTAAAAGCACTTTCTTTTAAAGAAGTATAATAAGTCAAATAATCTAAATAACCTCAAACCCTAACAAAATCTGCCAGAGGGCTTTTTCCCAGGTGCAGAACCCTCAAAAGTTAGAATTTTCTCCAGAAAGAATGCCAACTTTGTATTTCCAGCTCTAATTTAACCACTTAGACAATCCAACCAGAAATCAGAAAATGCGACACTCTCACCTAAGCATCTAGCTGAGCACTAAAACCTATGCAGTTGTGTGGATGACATAGTAAGAAAAAACCAGTCCTAGTAATATCACTGAGAAGACAAGAATACAATTCCTGTCAGAGTTGAGTTCTGAATTACCACGAAAACGATACACCTTACATTACATCAAAAGATTGAACAACAAAGCAACTCTTTCAAATGAAACAGCGAAGAAAGCAATTAACTCATAAGAAACCAGGCCATGGAAAGAAAAGACAAATGAGAAAGTGTGAATCATATGATAGCTTTAAATCATCCCATTATCAAACTCAAGATACACTTAACCAACCACCCAATGAATTGAACCGACACAGTAATTACTACTTGTAATGTATTGAATGTTATTAAAACTAATCCAAACAGCCCCATTTAAAATATATCATATTAAAAAAAAATCAATCAGATTGCCCGCAACACCAATAAGAAACCAAAAAAATAACTGAGATTCAAGAAACCCAAAAGGGTCTCAAAATTCAAACTTGAGCCACAAAACAGTCCTACAAAGCTCTACAGAAAAATACCCAGAAACAAAAGTAACAAAAAACTATCACCCGTTTAATCAAATTTCAATCTTCAGCGGCGTATAACAAATAAAGATTAAAAAAAATGGAATTCTACCTCAAAACGTTCTCAAGCTTTTAAATTTTTTGACCCAGGTGAAGGGTCGATCACTGGGAAACGAAGTCACAGTCACCACAAAGAACTCCTAGAAGATCTAAACAACAAACTCAACTTTCTGAGGCTTTAGCGATTGATTTTTTATTTTTTTTCTCTTGTCGTTGCTGCTGTTTTCTATGTTTATGTTCGTACTTTCTATAGTTTCGGGACTACTGCGAAGCTAGCATGGTAGTGAGCTGACTTGGTTTCACATACTCGATGATGAAGATACTTAAACAATACAAACAATTATAAAAAGCAAGCTACGAAGCTGCTTTTAACGTCAGCCATTAAAGGTGTATTAAGTTTTGGTGGTTTCGCTAATCTGCACCTACCGCACTAAATATTTACGTGCATTTATCTACTTAGAATGTTGATATTTCTTGTGGCTGTGGCCTCTACAAAAGAAAATTAAAAGTCTGCTTCTTGTTATTATTGCTCGTGTGCAGGTCTCTCAAACAACTACATATACCAAGCAGATTTATATTACATTTTTCACTAAGTTTTCAATTGTATTATGAGACTGAATGACTCATTAATTTTAAAATATAATGTTGAGTAATTATGCATTAAAGATTTTTGGAGATGGACTAGTTCTTGCATATAATGACAAGACCAATTAATTTTTTTTTTTACAAAAAAAATCATATTTTAGATTCAATATTAATCTAGGAAGTCTATCATCTCATGCCTCCTCCAAACAATGATATTAAAAATAAATTCCAATCATAGAAATTAAGCATTTAAGCTTTGATATCAAGGCCATTAAAGCAATGAAAAAGCGAAACTTTGCCTCTGCCCTTCTTCAATTGTCTTTGCACCTCGCCAAGGATGAAGTAGCCAGTAGCTCTACAATAGAGCAAGCACTGGAGCGATGGAGGTGTTTGTATAGAACAAAAATGTTTATCTGAAAGTATTCATTCATTAAAACACCAAGAAAGAGACACAAGAAATTAACTTTTATACAGACCGACTAATCTGTTAAGTGTACAGTAGGTTCTTAAACACATAGCACTAGGGTTTCAAAGCAAATGAAGAAATAAAACTAAAGTGTATGAAAAACATTAGGTTTAAAGCTCAACTCCCTCTGGCACCAATTCTTTGAAGTCATACCTGCGTTCTAAGCTGAGGTTTATCTTGTCCACGTGGAGGGTCTGCTTTCCACGGTTTGTACCATTAAAAAAAAATCATTGAAATGTGAGGAAGAATTGTGAAAATAGATTCAAATTAAGGGAGGAATGAGACATAAAAATTTAGATGTTATAATTTCAATCTAATAATTTGACATGATCTTTTTCATTATTTAGTGCTAATGTATGATAGATCGAAAGGTTCGAATGTGAAATATTGATAACTCAACAGTGCAAAAGATCCATCGCACTGACACTAATAAAAAAAAAAAAAATCAGTTTGAAAGTGAGAGATGTGGTTTAAATTTTTTGGGAAAGTTATAAGGTTGTAAGGAGATACATGGAAAAATGAAAACATTAGGGGACAAAAGAGAAATCTTCCTCGCGATATTATCCACCTATCGTTTGGAATGTAGGTTGATAACTTGATATAGCATCAAGCAACGACCATGAAAGCCACACTCTCCCAAAACGTAGGCCTTACATTCTCTTTCAGCGTTGTCTCTTTTCTTTACCGAACTGCAGGTTTTCACTTGCTTTTTGCATCCAACCTTCTTCTTCAACTAGAAGAACAATGTCTCATTGTTTCTCCTTCAATGTGTTCACTCTACACTCACCAAAGAGCCAAGGCTACAGCAGAGCTCGCTTCTCTTCTCAGTTCGTCAATCAAAGCAAGGTAAATTCTTTCCCGCATGCTTTACGGTGTCATCATGTAAATTTGACACAACCCTTTACGTTTAGCAGTAAAAGACTCAACCCCATTACAGCTTCAGTAAAGTCTGTTGAAACGACAGGCCCATCTGCGTTTAGAAGCAAGAACGCGAAAGATATTAACGTTTTGGTGGTGGGTTCAACTGGGTATATAGGAAAGTTTGTGGTTCAAGAGCTGGTTAATAGAGGCTTTAATGTTATTGCTGTTGCTAGAGAGAAAAGTGGAATTAGAGGTAGAAATGATAAAGAAGAAACCATGAAACAGTTGCAAGGAGCAAATGTGTGCTTTTCAGATGTGACCAATGCGGAAAATTTAGAAAAATCTTTGGAAAATTTGGGAGTTTCGGTTGATGTTGTTGTTTCCTGCCTTGCTAGTCGCAGTGGTGGGGTGAAAGATTCATGGAAAATTGATTATGAAGCAACAAGGAATAGTCTTGTTGCTGGTAGGAATCGTGGTGCATCACATTTTGTATTGCTTTCTGCAATATGTGTGCAAAGACCACTCCTTGAGTTTCAGCGTGCAAAGTTGAAGTTTGAGGCTGAATTGATGAAAGAAGCTGAAGAGCATAGTGGGTTCACCTATAGTATAGTGAGGCCAACTGCGTTTTTTAAGAGCTTAGGAGGTCAGGTTGATTTGGTGAAAGATGGGAAGCCTTATGTAATGTTTGGAAATGGGAGATTATGTGCTTGCAAGCCAATTAGCGAGCAAGATTTGGCTTCATTCATTGCTGATTGTGTATTAAGTGAGGATAAGATTAACCAAATATTGCCAATTGGTGGGCCTGGGAAGGCATTGACACCATTGGAACAAGGTGAGATGTTGTTTAGACTATTGGGGAAGGAACCAAAGTTCCTGAAGGTCCCAATTGGGATCATGGATTTCGCTATAGCTGTTCTTGATTTCCTTGTCAAGATCTTTCCTTCGATGGAAGATGCAGCTGAGTTTGGCAAAATTGGAAGGTACTATGCAGCCGAGAGTATGTTGGTTTTGGATCCTGAGACTGGTGAGTATAGTGCTGAACAAACACCAAGTTATGGGAAGGACACTCTGGAAGAATTCTTTGAGAGGGTGCTTAGGGAAGGGATGGCTGGTCAGGAATTGGGGGAACAAACAATCTTCTAGATATTCTTGTTTGTAAAAGTTGTAAATTTAGTGTTTCATTAATACCATCAGTTTTGTAACGCGGCGTGCATAAAGGTATGAGTTTCCCTACTCTTGAAAGTCAAGCTGTTGTATGGATTTTAGGTGATCTGTTTTGTAAAGCCTTCCACCTATCAAATTTATAAATGAAAAGCATGATAAATCTTTGATGACATGTTTATGGATGATATATCTCTATTGTGTGCACTATGCAAATCAAATGCAGATGCTCAAATGATTACTGATTTATGAGGGCACCAGGATTTGATATCTTGAAACTCACTTGAATTTTCATCTGTTTAACAACTTAAGAGTAATTGTAACCTTTGAAATTTTTAATTCCTATGCTAGGTTGCCGATGTAACTTATATTTCAGTTAGCATATTATTGTAGGGTGTGTTATGATATGTTTTAATTTGAAAAACCTGATGCTTCATTTTAAGACATACCACCTAAGCTAGATTTGGTACCTAATATTACTGGTATATGACTGGTTTCTTGATCTGAGTGGAGTCCTAGAGTTTTTGTGCTTTCAACACTTCGGGAACAGATTAACTTCTTTACTTCTTTACTTCTTTTCTTTCTTGCTGGGTCATTAGCTACTTACAGCCTGATATAGTTTTTAAACTAAAGTTCATTTGAACTTTTAGTTCAAACGTTAAATTATAACTTGAGGCTTATCTGAAGACTTCTGGCAAGTCAAACATAGAATAAGTAATTTCCAGTTTATGGATTGGGAATGGACTCAGAAGACTTGTACTGCAAACGCTGTGAATTAAGCAATTGTCTGTTTTGCTGAGTGTGTTGCTTCAAGTCCTTAGAAAATGGGGTCAGCAGCCAGCCATCTCATGTTGAAAATGCTGAAGGGGATGAACCTTTAAGTCCTTAGTGGAACCATTTTCTCTTTTAGTTACTTTGCCTATAGACCTATCCAAGTGATAGAATTCACTTCTTATAAACCTAAAATACAAATTTCTTGCATTAGGTCGCTAATATATTGCTAATACCATCCAAGTTCATTTGGACCATTTTTGTCCTCCCCAAGGTGAAAGCCTCTGGTTCTCTCAAGTCTTAGTGGATGATATTGATAATGTACTGTATTGTTAGTATTTCACAGATATTCCCTATCAAATTATAGACAACAACACTTGGCAAACTTTTAATATGACAAAGTTTAGGACAAGTAAACTCTCAAAATTTGATGCTACTTCCATGGAAAGAGTGGCAGCAGCTAAATGCTCATTCCCGCTATAGTTTGTTGGGATCCAGAAATGGCATATTTGAGCAAATTCTTCCCAGGATTTTCTTACCATTGTGCTTCTGTATGTAGCAAAAATGATAGGGCTTATGAAAGTGGCCTTTGAAATCCTCAAAGAATTGCTTTATGCTACCAATTTCTCTTCAGATTTATATTCAGCAAAGCCGTCTGTGAAGTGGATGGTAAATGCTACTTGGCTGCCTCCCTTTGCTAGTGATGATGCTGGAAACTATTTTTATTTGATGTTCTCTGAGAACAGAGTAACTTATCTAATTTTCTATGTTTAGGTCAACATAACCTTATTCCAACAAGAATACCACTATAGAAAATCTCATCTGTTCACTACTCTTTCTTAGAGAAGTTACAAATAAATTAAATACCATACGAAATATGACAAAGATATTACTGCACAGGCAGAGAAGCTACGAAAGCACAAGTCTTATAAACGAATGCATTAGTCCAAAATCCAGATAGCTTGCTGGTATCTCTAGTCACGGACCCATTTGTAGAGGGAGTAAGTGGACAGCATGGAGAGCATAAAAGAATGGCAGCAAACGGTGACATTGCAGTGGAACTTCCTAGTTCCTACATGTTTGCAAAACTTGTCCTAAACATTGAACACCTTTTTCCACCTTGCATGATCATTGCCCTTCAATCCAATATATCCGACACTCCTGCTGCACAATTGCCGAAGCTACCACTCCCAACAATGGCTGCATTATAGGCGAGAATATTTAAAAATGCGGTTTTTGACAATAACCATACGACAGAGCATAAATTGAATCTGATGACACATGAATTTTTGTTCTTTGTAGCCACCAACAGTAGTTACTGGCGTCCTACATTTAAAAGAGATGTAGAGGGCTTACCACATCCCAAACTGCAAAAAGGAACAAGTACTTCAAGAATGCTGACTAAAACATGAGTACTGAAAGTGATGCAAGTGTTGTGATGGTACTTTATTGGCAAGCAAGTTCGATGGCAAAAACAAGTAAGCTGGTTTAATGGTTGTGGTAGAATCTAACTTGATGGCTTCGAAGCTATATGGTAACAGAGAGTTCATAATTCAAGCACAAAGTGACTTATTTGATGTTGATATGTCCAGCATCCTCAGCATTATGATTTTGTGTTCTTTATGTATCTCATTGTTCCTCATTTGCTGATATCACATTGTGGAACTGGAAAAATTAAAGCTCCGTCAATTTTCGCTTGCTTGTCGCTTGAGCGAGAATGAGCAGTGAGATTCTGTCATATCTATCTCACCTCGAGCTCGAGCGAGAAAAAAAAACCCCCAATTTAATTTTAGGGTTTTCTAGGTTTTCACTCATTTGTTTAAAACTTTTCTTTCTCCAAACACTCTCTTTTGCATTCAAACCCACTCCTAGCTGCAATTTCATCTATTTTCGCTCACATATGAGATTATCTTCTATCTCAACTCAAGATTTTCAAGGTAAATCAAGCGAAACTTTTCTTCTTTAATTTCTTTTTATGATTTTTCTGTCTCTCTTTATCGATTGATTTGTCCTTTTGATTTGCACTCGATTGTGCTAGGATTTACTCTTTTATTTGATTTTTGGTTCATTTGCTTTCATGTGTGAGAATTTTTGTGCATTTTGTTGGTAGTTTGTGTTGCTAGAGAGAGGTTATGCACAGTTTGACAGTGTTTTTTGAGTTTTGAATGAAATTGTATCTGTATTTGAGAGAGATTGTTTCATGAGAGGCTTTGGAAGTTTATTTTTTATTTTTATTTTGATACTTGATTTGTATTGTGGGTCAAATGTTGATGGCTTTGGGGTAATATTGTTTACAATTTGGAGTGTGTTTTGCTCTCAAGTGTTATTGAGAAAATGAATGTTGGCTGTTTCTGTGATATTGGATTGAAATAAGAGTGTTTTGAGTTGTACCGCTGAAGTCGCTGAGAGTGTGCTATTTCTGTTGAATGTGAGTGGTTATCGAATCTGCATGTGGCTATTGTGTTTGAATGACTTGTTGAGTTATTTTCTGGAGGATATTGGCCCTGTGAGTGAATGTTGGAGGATGTTGAGAGATAAAGATGAAATTCTAGATACATATATTGAGAAAATTTGTGAATGTTTCTCTTGTGGAGTAAGTATGCTTGACTGATGTGGTGAATAAGTGTGATTGATGTTGAGTTAAGCATGAAATGCTGCTGGCGTATTGATTTTATGTTGAAACTAAGTATGGTCATGCTTATACTGGTCTTTGCTGTTGAGAATTTGTGTTGTTTTTGGGTCTTGACTAAAATTGTGAAACTGTCAATTGTGTGTCATGTAAATGAAACAGTGATTGTGATGGTTTTCTATTTGTTCTTATTTTGTGAATGTTTCCTGCAAGCAGATGCCAAGAGTTAAAACCACTGGGGAAAACAAGAAACGAAGAATTGATTTTGACTCTACTTGTCTCCATTCCCTAGAGCTGCAGGATATTTTCAATGAGTCTTTCAAGATTCGCTCTATTTTGCTAGAAAGAGAAGTCAAACTGAATGATCTCACACATGCACCCATTCCGCAAATTATTAGGGATCGTCATTTGGGAAGAATAGTAATGGGTCTGTCTTCACCTTTTGACAATTTAATCTGTGAATTTTATGTCAATATTCACAATGTGAGTGACGAACTTTGTTATTTTTTATCTTTTGTGCATGGTAAAACTATTCTTGTCACAAAGGTTATTTTTAACTCATGTTTTGATTTTCCCTATTTGTCTCTCCCTGATTCTGCCCATTATACTGCAGATCAAATGAAAGACGAGGATATTGCTGGTCATACTATTCCTTATGATGGAAGAATTTTGAGCACTTCTTCCTTTTCTACAGAAACCCACCTTCTCAGTCGCATAATGTGCACAAACATATTTCCCATCTCTCATTTCAATACTCTGTCCTCATCTAGAGTGAAATTTTTACATGCTCTACTTCCTGGCACTCCCATGTATCTGAATGAACACAACATTTCAATCATGATTTTAGCTTTTCAGACCAGAAATAGAGGAGGTGGTCTACCTTTTGGTTGTTTTATTCAGCGTATCTTAGAGTTTCAACATATTCCCTGTTCTACTGGTCACCGTCTCAAACTTCGTGCCCCAATCGATAGGGCGACTCTTACACAGAGTCAATCTCATCTCACTCCTACGGTGAAGGGTCGTTCTTCATCTGACTCATCTCACCCACCTCAGTCTTCAGTCCCTCTTGGTCATTCTTCCCCTTCTTCATCTAATGCACCTGAGTCTGTCTCTTTGAGCTTACTTCATCAGATTTTGGAGCGTCTAGATTCCAATTGCTGCCTAACAGGCTTCTTTCAAAAACTCAGTGCCTCAACGTCTTGATAGTTTAGAAGAGGATATTTTCGATATACGTCAGACTCTTGCTGAGGCACCTCATTCAGAAGATGGTGATAATGACATTTGTCATAATCTGTGACAAAAAGGGGGAGAGAAAAAGTTGACAGAAGAAATTTGTAAGGGGGAAGAAAGTTAATTAGTTAGGGGAAGTTTAGAACAATTTGGAATGCTTTTGTTGGATGTAATGAATGATTTATATTTGATATTGAAACCGGTTTTCTGAGGTCTCAATATATGGCTCATAATGTTATGATTGATTTAGGAGGAGTATTTGCGTAATGAAACTGGTTTTCTGTAGTTTCACTTTGAACTGATTGTTGAGAATTCATTGGAAGCTAGTTTTTTGAGGTTTCTTTTCCATTTGTATTTATATTGTTGATTCTGTGATGATAACTATTGATTCAATTGAAATGGATTTAGTGTAGTTTTATTGTTGCTGATAAAGCCAAGTTAATATTGCTTCAATTTGTGTTTCAGCAATTCTGATTAAAGATACACTGGAAAATTCTGTCGTGTGTTAGGCTAGAATGCGAAGGAGAGAGATCACGAGATCATGCCTTTCTGTGTAAAATATATCATCAGGGACAGGGTCAGGGTCAGGGCCATTTTTTACCTTAAGACTATAAAAATTAAAATGGTCATCCTCTTGTAATCAAAGGTAAAAATTGAGTGTCGATCCTGTTCCTGCCAAAACAGGAACATGGAAGGGAGCTACGGCGCGGCAGAGAGTTTAGATACAATATTTTGTTCTAATGGAAGAGCAGGCTTCATTCCTTTTAGAAATGGACGTAGGCAAGCAGGCAAAGCGAACGGGATGCTGTGACAGACATTTCATGGAGTGTGTGTATATATATTTATATATATATCAAATCTCGGATCTTAAATATATGTTTCACAATGGGAGGTGATGTAGTTGTAGAGGAGACGGGAAGCCTTTTTCAGTCACGTTAAGGGCGAGGTTTTTATTTGAGAGAGAAAAGAAAGAAAAAAAATGGTTTGGTGGGCAATGAATAAGAATTTATATAATTGATGAAATTATGAAGAAGGAAAGAAGAGTGACGGACTCCTCGAGGGGACGAAAGGCCAACCGTAGGTTGGGGGTTGGTGCTGGTGGCTACAGGAGTTGGTGCTGCTGGCAATTGTTATGTGATGTGAATGTGGGCTTTTGGCGACTATTCTCCACTGTGAATGGTGTTCGCTGTGGCTGTGGGTTTTTGGGTTAATTTTGAGAGTGAAAGTGAAGTGGTAGTCTGGTAGAAAGAATTTTCAGAGTGAAGGTGAAATGATAGGGAGGGGGTTGTGCGATCGGTGCGGCTGTGTTGTCTATTTTGGGAATTTTGAATTTTGAAAAATTTTTATTTTAATTTAAAATTATGATTTTATTTTTTTATTTTAAACATTCATATTAATTAAATAATAAAAGGGTGAAAATATTTTTTTATTTTTTCATTAGGATTAAATCTAATATAAATTATTATAATTTCAGAGATTTAATTGATTAAAATTTCAAATATATTAATTTTTTGATGTAAAATTAGATTAAAATATAACGATACGGGGAGGCCTTCTACACTATTTAAGTAATAACTACCAGGAAAGGATTGGTTAAGTCAAAACATTCGATTATCAACCATTAGTTATGGTTGCAAGCGAAGATGCTGGACTATTTTGTCTAGACTGATATTTTGATGTTCTACGTGAACAGAATAACTTATCTAATTTTGTTATTCCATAGAAAATCTCATCTGTTCACTTCTATTTTATCAGACAACTTACAAATAAATTAAATACCATAAAAAATATGACAAAAGTACAAACAACTCTAGACACACGAGACAACAAGACTTATAAACGAGTGCACAAGATAATCTACCACAGCTACAGATAGCTGGCTGGTATCTCTAGTCACGGATCCGTTTGTAAAGGGAGTAAGTGGACAGCATGGAGAGCACAACAAGAAGAATGGCTGCAAACAGTGACATTGCAATGGAACTTCCTACATGTTTGCAGAACTTGTCATAGACATTGCACACCTTGTTCCACCTCGCATGATCATTGCCCTTCAATCCAATATATCCAACACTCCCTGCTGCACCAGTCGCTGAAGCTACCACCCCCAGCAATAGCTGCATTATAGACAGGAATATTTATTAATGCCTTTTCTGACAAAAAATAACCATACAACAGAGCTGCAGAGCACAGTTTCTATCTGATGGCACATGAATTTTTGTTCTTTTTAGCCACCATGAATAGTAACCGGCGTCCTACTTTTGAAAGAGATGTAGAGGGCTTACCACATCCCAAACTGCGAGAAGGAACAAGTACTTCGAAGAGGCCGACTTCGACAGGAGTACTGAAACTGATGCAAGTGTTGTGATGATACTGTATAGGCAAGCAACCGATAGTGCTACGACAAAGTATCTGCAGAAATGTAATTCATATGTTAAATTGAAGCACTTCCATTTTCTTGATTAAGCTTTAATGGAGGAGCGTTGAAGCAACCATATGACAAACTCATAACATATGACTTCTTAATGTAGAAAGAAGTAAACGAATGTAACTTACATGAAGGCTGGTGAGTGATTGAACTTGGCTGCAACGCTAACTGTAAAAGGTAATCCTGTCACGGGTACAGGCGCTGTTTGCTTGCTAGTGACCATGACCACAACAGCAGTCAGTGAGGCTGCAAACAATAAGAGCCTAAGAGTCACATTAACACCAGAACAATGGCTACGAGGCAGCGTGCCTGGCTTATTGGTGGATTCCATGGGTTTGTTGGCTAAAGATATGGTTTGGTTTGTACTTAATTATATAAGTCGATATATGCTGGTGATGAACAAAAGGTTAGCAACGAGCAATAAATATATAAGGTCCAAAAACAAAATGGTTTGTTGGGAGTTCCCTGCACGTTGAGTGAAAGGGAATTGAATAGTATGTTCTTAACTGGCGTGGAATTGAGGTAAGATCTTTGACAAACAAAAGCAAGCTTATTCTTGCGATCTCAGAATTTGTAAAAAAATTGTATTGTGATCAAAATGGATGATTCTGTCACTAATTAAAAAATCCATATCTAGGCAGGACAGTGATGTTGCTTGATTCTGAGATTACTGCTTTGTTGTAGACTATCTGTAAACATATGTCATACAGTTAATCATATGGTTGGCATGCAAGTGATAAAAAAGTCACAGCTTCACCACCATATAATATAGTGGCACTGGTTTGTTGGCGGCTAGTACGCAAGCTTTGTTTTCAGCCTCCATTATCGTTAGAAGACTTCTTTTGCGGGCAATAATAGGCCTTCTTCAATGGGATTTTTTTGGAAATAAACTTAAGTACGTGTTCTTCAGAGATGTATATACATTACCTACCAAATTTAAGAGATGTTCCCCATTTCTAGTACTTTTCTTAATTTCAAATTTATCCTGAATTGCAATTACTTAAAAATCAATTTATATTTGGAAATGAACCATTTATATTTTTTATCTATAGATCTTTTCACACTCCCATAGTTTAAATCATAAATAATTATTTTTAATTTAGAAAAACTGAAAAAATATTTTGATTTTTTAAACGATCTATCCTCATATGGATGTATTGTTTTCTTCCTCCTAAATAAAGGAACAAATTCATTTTTTTTTTAACCCTTAATGCAAGTCCTTATAAAATTAAATATGCAACTTTTATATACTTGATTCAATGATTTTGATTACTTTTAGATTGATAAATTCGAATCCTAAATTTTTCAATCCTAACTTAAAATCAATTAATAGTCAAAAAGAGAGATTGCAAAAGCATAATAACCAAAATAATAATAATAATAATAACTTTCTATTTTCATTTCAATAAGGAAATTGAGTTAAGGAATATAATAAAAATAAAGATTAACGCATCAAAATATATATATATACATTAGTAATTAATCCTTTGTTATGAGTCATAATAACCCTAGTTTTTTGAAATGCACAAGAGGAAAAAATATGACAAATGGGATTCTTTGGGATATGAACAATATAAGCTTATTATATATTAACTTTTATTAATAAAATTTCAAATTGAACATCAATCTGTTGATATGGGTTTGAAGCTATATATGGTAAAAGTGACTTATTTGATGAGTATATACTTTAATCTTAACAATCAATTAATAATACTATGTAGAACCCAGTTGTATCATTACACGTCTCATGAATAATAAAACAAATACAGCCACAACTAGTACAACATTAATAATTAATTTACAAAAAAAGAAAAGGCAAAAACGATCTCTAGACATACACAAATGATGAAATTAACACACAAGAATTCGGCTATCTGCTTCTGCAGGTATTAATTGATTAGTCTAATCACGGATGCTTTTGTAGAGGCAGTAAACGGAAAGCTTGATGAGGAAAACAAGAATAATGGAGGCCAACAGTGACATCGCCACGGAGCTTCCAACATGTCTGCAGAACTTGTCGTAAGTATTGCACACCTTGTTCCATCTCACATGATTGTTGCCTTTCAATCCAATGTATGCAACGGCCCCTGCTGTCCCAGTTGCTGAAGCTACTAAACCCAGAATCAGCTGCATGCATCATATACATGGTTGTTAATATTAATTTGTTTTTGATAGTCAATAACAATATATATGACGCATGCAAATTATATATCAATCTTGAGAATTACAAAGCTTACCACGTCAAAAAATGCAAATAAGAGCAAGAATTTCTTTGAGAAAGCGGGCTTCAAAATGACAGAAACCGATGCAAGTGTCGTGATTATGCTGTACAGGCAAGCAACCGATAACGCTGCTACAAAATATCTGCATAAATATTGTAAATTGAGTCAAAAGTATTTTTCTTTCCAAGTATTCCACGGAAATTGATTACGACTCCAATGATCAATTAAAAGCAAGTTGGTCCAATGCCGTAATGCTTCGGTGGCTTACCAACTTCAGTTTAACTTATCTATAAATATGTGAATATTTGTACACCATTCTTGAAAGAAAATTTGTCGCTTGTGAAAAATATTATTAATTCTTGCTATTGCATGCCATCATTGTAGTGACAGGTTAACTTAAAAACATTTAATTTGTCTGTCTTATATCCAAATATTCCAGAATAGCAAATATTGCCAAGTGCACACACTGCCTCTCACCAACCCTACTCATGTACATGATTATCACGGTGAAAAATCAACCTTAGCGTTCTGATGAAAATTCTGTCATGTGTTAGTTTAGAATGCGAAGGAGTCACTTGATGACTTCGTGTGTAAAATATATCCTATCATCAGGCTAAGGGCCCTTTCCTAAAGCAACTTTCCCCAAAGATTAAAGTGATGATCATCCTCTAGTAATTAAAGGTGAAATAAAGTGTTGATTCTGTTCCTGCCAATCAGGAACATGGAAGGTAGCTATACGGGTGGGAGTTCAGATAAAATATTTTGTTCTGATGAAAGAGAAGGCCCCAGTCCGTTCAAAAATGGACGGAAGCAAGCAGGACAAACTGAACGAGATGGCTTGACAGACGTTTCACGGAGTAGATAGAAGCATAAACATAATATTTATACTTTAATATATATTATTATATTACACCCCGTTGGGGAAGGAAGAGATTAAAGATCAGCATGGAACAAAAGTCCAAAACTATACCTTTAATTACTCAAAGTTGTTTCAGCGGCCAACCATCACCAGAAATATTATTGATTATAGTGAGAGTATTTAATTCCTAGTTTTGGCAAAATATCGTGTGCATCGAATCAATATTAACAAAACAACACCATTTTAGGCTTTGAGACCCATGCGAATAATCATCCTAGTTAATTAATTAGCACGCATGCAATTTACGAAACGATTCCTTAGTTAAAAGAGACACGAAATTTCACGACTGCTTAAGTAACAAAAGTTCAGGGACATGCACAAGTACTCACATGAAGGCCGGCGAGTGATTAAACTTGGCTGGAACTGGAACTGACACTCCAAGGGCTGCCATGGGCACGAACACTGTTTGCTTGCTGGTGACCATGACAACAACAGCAACCAGAGTAGCTGCAAACAGGAAGACCCTAAGAGCCACATCAACAGCAAAGCATTTTACACCGCAAGTAGCGGCAGCTGGTGGCGGGGGTGGAGCTTCAGATTCTAGAGGCGTACTTGGCTTATCAGTCGATGCCATGGTTTATGGTGGCCAAAATCGATTTATATTTTGGGGTGTAAAATGGTGGTGAGCAAAGAAGAGGCGAAGAATTAGTATATATATATATGAATTTGGGTTACCCCAGAAAGTCAAGAAAACAATATAATTGCGGTTTCCCGCACGTTATGTGAAAAGATTGAATAGTATTTGTTAGCTATGTAGCTTGTATGGGGGCGTTCTCATTTGAGTTTTCTTCGTTGACAAAAATCCATTCTTAATTTTTCTTATAATATTCTCAGCTGGCTTTATTAAATTGAAAATTCGTGGTATCAGCTAAAAGATTTATTTGATGTGTACATGATTGCGCTTTTGCTTTATTGATTGATTCCAAATATATTGAAGATATGATTGACCGCTTGGTTTGTACAAATGTGAACATAAGCGCGTTCCAAGTCGTAACCAAGTGTGTATATATAATATCAATCAGGGTAGCAGTCAGCTGTTTGTCACAACTAGCCGTTGATTCCGCCTCCTTTGCCTCTCCTTTTGAAGGCAAATGAACGCCGACGTCGTTGTTTCTTTATTGCTCCTCGTGGTTAAACTATATCATCAGAATATCAATATTACACTAGTTATTCTGTTCAAACTTGTCTTCTTAGTTTTTGGATTTGATGTTTAAGAGACAATATGTATACTAGAAAGTTCATATTCTAATTAAGACCAATTTAAATGAACTCTTGATGGGGTGATCATCCCCATACCATACAGAAGAAAGAATTTAATTTCAGAGAGATGAGATGATGAAAATTATATCAGTGGTTATGCGTCATCTGTGCACTTCAATCACCAAATCCGCCAAACTTAACCTACAATATTATGAGAGAGCAAATGATAGTGTTTTGTTTCTTTCGTATCTTCCGGAATAGCAATATTAAATGCATACGCATCTGCATCCAGGAGTATATGTCATTTTCCCTTCTGCTAGTGGGTTATGAATTCTATTTTGCCAAATCAAGAAGAATGGATAAGTCTTGCTTTAGGAGATTTGTCTTTCTTTTGGTTAAATGTGACAAAAACCTACCACTCATTCCCTCTTATTCCAATCGAATCATGATTAAAAATTAGCTATACTCCCAAGTTTTTTCTTTCAGAAAATTTTATATACTTAAATCCTATTATTTAATTGCCACTAATCATTGCCCAACTCTCGGACCTTAATTTTATCATTTGATTATTATCTGTACTGGGGTTGAAATCAATGTATATTTCATTACTTGAACCAATAAAAAATGGTCCAGAAATATATAAAATCTTCTTATTAAACTAATCAGAATATAACCATTCAAACTTCGAGGGATTCATGATACTAAACAATAGATTATATAAATATAATCCACCTAATTTATGCATAGACACGTCATCCAGAGCGAAATATGCATGAGAACTTATCCGATTACTTGTAAAGAGGACCATTTTGGATAACTCAATTATCATCTACATAATTGTCTATTCAGCTTTATTTATATATATGGCTTGTTCATTTGATAGAGGAAAGAAAAGATCAGGATCCATTAAGTATCTGATTGTATAATAGAATTCTAAGGATTGTTGAACAAGAAAAGATTTGACAATCAAAGGCAATCAAGTCTTGTTTGAAAAATGGTGCTATTATACCTAACGTTATTTTTTTATTCTCTTAGTTTGTTCAAATCTTTCTTCGTGCTCATAGTCAAGTTATCCTCTATAATTATTCAAATAATTCTTGGTACAAATTACCATTTCATAATGACGTAGCAGCTGCCCGTTGTTTTATCTGGAAATCAACTCAGTTAATGTCCTCAAATTAAGATGCTTTTTCATTGGTAATTAGCATACGCTCTATCAACTGTTCTTCTTTTAATCTTTTTTCTTTAATTACTTTGGTAAGATTTTGCCACAAATTTATTATTTGTCAGTTTTTGCACTAACAAATTCACATCTGTTACTTGGGCTTTATTTGATCAATTTATTAGATCTATCACAATCGTAATCGGATTTATTTGTGACCCGTAAATATCTTTCTCACAACGTGTTACCACTCTTGTCATTTTGAGTTAGATACACGATAATCTTTTCTTATGGTTGAACATGTGCAGACACGGAGTTTCCTGAGCTTTTACATTTCTTTACCCCACCAAGAGCTGGATAATTTTTAGTTTATGAACTTAGCGTAACCGTGTTTCCGAGTTGTTTCGACTTTTGTTAAATTAATTCCCAGGATTCAATCGAGTCAGCTCCACGACTCAATAAAGCTGCCGCCTAAGGATAAATAAAATAGATAATTGCACCAATTTAGGACTGCCTTCATTTGATACAATACAATTTTTTTTTGTTTCTGGAAATAAGAGATTTTGTATCAAAATCTTAATTTACATTTAAATATGTTTTTCTTATTTTTTATTATGATCTCCATCTCTTCATCTCATTAGGGTTTCTCTCATGATTGCGAAAACCCTAACACTACTTGGTTTAAATCATATTGACTATGATGCCAATTCAGATGTTAAAGTCCAAGAAAGACTAAAAAAATCTGCAGTTTACACCCACCTTACCCCACTCCATTTTCACAAACCAAATTAACTGAATAAAATAAATATTAACCTGTTTATTATAATTATCTCATATATGAAAAATAATTAAATATGTGTTTATATATATAATGACAAGCAATGTGAGGGGGAACTAAACACATCCCACCCAATTCCGATATACATTTTTTGTTTTGTTTTAATCTCATCTCGTCCCAAAATTAGTAATCCTAACTTCCACCTCCATGGAGATTCGTTTTCAAATATCTCCAACTTAAAAGAACATTTTGTCATTATTAGATAAGATAATATAATATTCAGGTTATACCAGTTTTCTAAAATTATTTTAATGAAACACCACCTTACTTCTTACAAACCGCAATTTGTTTTAATAAACTATCGACGAAGAATAAAATCTCAGCTGAAGCTGAAGGATATGGCATAATTTTAGCCGCCACATGCTCACTCCATCATTACCGTTTGGGCCGTAGTGTGCACCTCCGAAGAGCCCAAAAAATCCAAAAAATCTTGATCAACTTAGCAACGATATATGTGTACGCGTACAATTTTTCTCCCAAAAAAATGCACCATCCTCATCAACCTTAGCCACGTTATTTGTTTACTAGAATTTTTCCTCCAAAAGAATACAAAACGATTTGAATAAAAATGATTAATCATTTTTAATCAATCCTATCTTTTACAAATACTCTCTTTTCTTGTTGTCTTTATTTTATTTCTTCGCCTTTTTTAATCCTAATTCATTTGCTAGTTTTTACTATAAGAGATATGAACTTTCATATTTGAATTTGATATTAAACTTGTGTACATAAAAATTTAGAAAAGATTCAGAACTTGACAATTATAAAGGGTGTTAACTTCTCAAAAATATTGCTAATAATTTTGTCTATGTTTTATTTATTAAAAATCTTTAAATTATATCAAGTTAGGTCCGAATTATAAATTGAGGATTAGAAATTAGGGTTCACGTAAGTAGAGTGTAAAAAGTGTTTATAAAGAAAATAAATTAAAGGTACATTTTTGTTACTTTATATAAGGCTTTTAAGCAATTTATTGTAAAGAAGGACTTATAATTAAAAGTTGTTCTATTTAGGTCTAAAAATTTTAAACCCCTATTTTGTTTTCTCACTAAACCCCAGCTGATTCCCAAATTACCCTTTTAGTAAATATTATATAAGTTTCGCATGACTTCTGTAGAATATGTGAGTAACTTGCTGGACTTCTGAAAGATATGCGACTAAGGCTANATCAACTATGAAGCTTGAAAGAAGATATAAGAAAATCGAAGTTCATATTCTCTAGCTGTTGATTAGTAGACCAGCCGAATAGTAAGCCTTCAACCAGTGGATGGAAGAGGGGATGGACAACCTTTCAATGGTTAGGGACAGGCAAGAAATAAGCGAAGACATTTTTTTTTCCCCTAAATTGTTCTTTTCTTGTGAAAGTTTGATACGATTTTGTTATTGTATTTGTTTCATTTGGGAATTTTTTTTGGCTTGGAGTTTTGTGGATTGGTAAACTTATGGTTGCTTTGTGAGTATTTGTGTATTTGTTTAAGATAAANTTTTCCTTCAAATTATTGGTGAAAACAAAAACATCTAAATATCTAGTAATTAGAATTTCTCTTGTGTTTTTAAAGTAAGGGTCGAAGTGTTAGAAAATGAGGATTGAATAGAATTACTCGTAATTAAAAATGAATTTAAAAATAGGTTGTTTAATTTGATTATGAGATGCAAATAACAACACTCAAAAAATAAATAGGTGTAAGTGTAGCCAGGGGCGGACCCAGAAATGAAACTTAGGGGGGTCAAAGGTTAAANGTAACAATTAACATAAATATAAATATATTTGAATTAATAAAATTATCGTTAACTAATATATTTATAATTGTCTTCAACGATATTTAATCTTTTAGAAATATTGTATAATGACTTCATTATCAAATATATCAAATACATTATTCTCTATATACACAACTAAGTTATCATTTAACCATTGATCACTCTCTCTATTTTGCAAACGATTATTAACAACATTCATTACTGAAAATGTTCTCTCTACATTAGAATTTGCAACCGGTAAAATCAATACTAATTTTATCAACATATAGACTAATGAAAATGCTTTATCCTTTTTAGTTTCAACAATGTCTCTTACAAGATCTCCAATCCCATAAATTTGACTTTAGAGTATACATCCAAAATATAAATATGAAATTGAGAATTAAGTATCGTGAGTTCTAAGTTAGAAAATTTTTGAGAATAAACCTATCAATTACGGAGATTTCTTCATTCCAATTACGAATGTGGATGTTTGAGAATAATTGGTTTTACAAATTCCCAAAACAAACTCAGTGTTAACCTCAACAAAATTTATACAAAATAATATTAACAAGTGAGTAAATTGATAAAAGGGGATGAAATCGTTCATTAGATGTTGTCGTATTGTGTGGAGGTGGTTATGAAGAGAAGAGGTAGAATAGACGCTTGCTATGTTTGATGGTGGTTTCGGTATATGTAAGAAGAAGGTAATTTATTTATATAAGGCAATGATATCTTTTTTTATAAATTAAATAATTGGCATTAATTCTTATATAATTTAACTCAATTGGGGCAAGGAAAAATAAAAAAGGAAGGAAATGATATAAAGAAATTAATTAAAAAACAAAAGTCAAGTGGGATCATTTGACCCCACATGACCCCACCTAGGTCCGCCAGTGCTAAGAACTTACAAATACGCACAAGTTCAGCTTTTCTACGAAAGTTGAAATACTAGTACAAAAACTACCTGCTTACCAAAGTTTCCTTGGCAGAGGAAGAATTTATCGGGAGAAGTAAGTGGAGTGCTACTCCTACAGAAGAAATTAAAAAAAAAAACAAATGTGAAAACCTATATTGGAAAAAATATTGAGACATCCAAGAGGTTCATCTTCAGGGAAAAATATTAGAAATTTCAAAATTTAGGAAAAAGAAGTACCTTGAGGAAGAAAATGCTCCTCCTCTAAAGACAAACGAAAGGTCCCAATAGCGGCTTGTACAAAGGGCCTTCATTTCCAGCTTCAAGATGGTAAACAGAAAACTTTAATAATAGAATNAAAAATTAAAAGAAATTAAAAATTCATAGATTCTCAGTAAACATTCATGAGAGAGAAATAAAAAGATGTAATTTTGAACAAAGAAATCTCCATTAAACTTAAATAAAAAAAAAACCCAGGTAGATCAAGGCTAGTTATGAAGGAAAAATGTCTCAAACCCAAAGTCCCTTGGCTCAAGTTAAAGAGAAAATAGCAATTATAAAGAAAACTAACTCAAAACGAAACTGACAGCAGTGTTCAGCTCAACTCCACCCACAATGTATAAAGATNTTAGCTTCAGCTCCGCTTCACTTTAGTCAAGCTCTGTTTTTCAACTCCGCCCTCTTTCAGGAAGGAACAAAAACAACAGGATTTGATTAATATGATTGCCAGTTGCAAGCTTTATGGAACGTGGCAGAGAAAAGTTTGCGGGAGACGGTAAATTACTTTTAACCCCTTGAGGTTTCAGGTTAGACATCGAAGACCTCAAGGTTTTTGAAATAGTTCACGACATCCCAGCGCTAGTCTGAAGCCGTTAAATTAAACGGGCAACAGGTAGAATCGTCATTTCGCATTCAAAAAAAGAAAAAATATTAAATTTAATAACTAATTCGGAACATTCATAATTTTTTTNAATAAAAAAGTAAGGTTAGTATTGGAATTTAGATGGTGTATAAAGAAAATATTAGAAAAACGTTTAGGAATAGGTGTTTATAAAAAATGAGTGTTCAGAGTATATTTTTTTTGACTCGAATACAATGTTAAATTTTACGAGCAATGTTCGGTTTTTTAAAATATATAATTATTAGAGGAGTATAATAGATATTATAAAAAAAAAATGAATTTGTAAACATATAACATTGTTTTACCAAACTATTTGATGGATAAATTGATTGAAGAACATTGGAGGCATTGTTATTTCAGGATTAGTAGAAGGTAAAACTATTATATGGTTTCTCAATTTAAAGTCAATGCAATTCACCCGTAGTTAACATAGGTGTATTTGTTGTTTATTTTGAAATTTTAGAGATAAATTGCATATTGGTGAAATTTTAATAACACAAATCAGAATATAAACTGACGAATTAAAGTCTATTATTGAGTATTTGTTGTGATTTTAGATATTGAACATATAATTACTCAAATATTTCATTATTTACTCAACTTAAAACATATACGTTTCTTGATTGCTGTAACTTAGAACTTGATTGGAAATTGAACCCTTCCTAAATTATTGTATATATTTTAGTGTCAGCCAGCCACGCTTCTTTGCTTGCCTGACGTTATATAGCTATAGAATGTGTTTAAGTTAATGAAAAATGTATATATACATAAAAAAAGTTCATCAACTTAGAGAGCTTATCAAATCTCCTATGGTCAATTATATATATGCTTTACATGTGATAAAGCATAATATAATAAGTGGATATCGCTTAGTGCCCAAGCAATCTAGTAACGAGAGCTAGTGTCGAGTGGCATTTTAGATTAAATATTTAGGCTCATAGTCCCAGACAAGTCAGAACTGAAAATAGAGAAGAGAGATAAAAGATATGGTCATCGACCCCATAGAGACAAAATAAGCGAACAAAATCTCTGAGTGTTTTTACATAAAATCCTTTTGCCTTGGGTTACAATTCCAAAGCACGAATCTTATTTTATAGGATCATGTTATTGTAATTTAATTTTTTAATTTAATTTTAAATATTATTTGATAGTTATTGATTTTTTTAATCCAACGATGGAAAGAGTTGTTAAGATGATATTAGAAAAACTGTTGTTTAACTTCTCTTTTTAATCCATAGATTGTAGTAAATCAATGGTTATTAAAGAATGTTTGAAATCAAATTAAAAAAATTAAGTCACAATAGCCTGACCCTATTTTATATATCTGTTAAAAGGGTAAGGTTATTGAGACTTAATTTTTTTAATTTAATTTTACATATCCCTTAATAACCATTTTTCTAATTTAACGTAAAAAAAGTTACTGAATTGATATAAAAAATTGTTTTTAATTTTTTTTTATTAATGAATTATATCAAATAAAAAATTATAAAAAAATATATGAAATTAAGTAATAAAAGATTAAATTCGAATGGTCTGACCCTTATTAAAATATCAATAATATCGTTGCACCGTTTAAATCAAACAAAAATGGATTTGGCAGCAGGCTCGGCTTTTATTAGGGTTAGGAATGATGAGGAAGGTTCATTGAAATTTGCGGAAAAAAAAACCCACTTGGCTCGCGACTCTGACGCGGACAACCTTTCTATCGTTGCCTTCAATTTTCACTTTCTCTCTCTCTCTCACTACGATTCAACTATGCTATTTCTGTAGACATTATTGTCAATGCAAAAGATTATATTAGTGTAAAGATTAAACAAAAGAACAAATCAATATCTGAATACTTGAGGTTATTTTCAAAATTATGAAATGTCTTCAAAATCATTTTATAAAAAAAAATTACATTTCTCACGTTTAAATTTTGAAAATTTCATTTCTAAATAGTGTGATATCACTTTTTAATATTGATCCTGACATTCATATGATAATAATAAATAAAACTATGTCACTTGGCATATAAACTTGCAATAAATTATTCTACAAAAGCTTCTGAGTAATATTATAAAACAAAATATACAAATTCTGATCGAACGAGAGTTATACTGAGTTTTTAAANCAGAGCAGTTAACCATTTGGATAAAATATTTTGTTGTCACAAAATATCAAAGAAACTCTTGTAGCTCTAACTCGCATGCTAAAATCAACACGTCAACACGTCCCACACTACCTGTTGACTTAGGTCAAAGTCCGAACATATTTTTATGATTAGAGAAAGAGTAGAGAAAGTGTGTAAAAGGAAGTTAAATACATAGAGAGAGAGAGTGCAAAAGGAAGTTGAACATATTTTTATGATTATATATCTCATTTATACGTTTGTGCAAATGGGAAGAGAGAGAGAGGGTAGATTGTGGAAAAGGGGGGACAGAGAGTAGAGAGAGTGTGTGTGTGCAAAAGGGAAGAGAGAGAGAAAGAGTAGAGAATGTGTGTGTGCAAAAGAGGAGAGAGAGAGAAAGAGGGGAGACGTGTGTGTGTGCAAAAGGGAGAGAGAGTAGTTTGAAAATGAGAGAGAGAGAGAGTAGAGAGAGAGTGTGTGCGCAAAAGGGAAGAGAGAGAATCGTTTGTTGACAAGGGAAGAGAGAGTTTTTGATGTAGTATGGTCATGTCTTATATTTATAAGTCATGTTCTATTTTATTTCTTACGTTATTTTATTTTTAGGTATTTTATTATTATTGGATTATTTTAATTTTGGGTCTTTTATTATTATAGGGTATTTTGTTCGGCTTTATAAAGAGATCAAAACCCTAATGTTTGCAGCATATTATTATCAATAAAATTTTAAGAGAGTTTCTCTGTTCTAGAAAGCTACAATATAATTTTCTTTCTATCTCGCGTTTCTACATCGTCAGTTTTATACAAAAGGGCAGAGAGAGAATGTTTGTCTATAAGGAAAGAGGGAGAGAGAAATAGTAGAGAGAATGTATGTTGAAAAGGAAAGAGAGAGAAATAGTAGAGAGAATGTATGTACAATATTCAAGAGAGAGAATGTTTGTCGAAAGGGGAAGAGAGAGAGACAGTGTATGTGTGCGCGGAAAAGGGAAGAGAGAGAAGTTTGTAGAAAGGGGGAGAGACTAGAGAGAGAGAGGGTAGAGCAGAGAGAGTTTGTGGAAAAGGAAGAGAGAATGGTTTGTCGACAAGGAGAGAGAGAGAGAATGAGTACGTGTCCAAAATAAAAGAGAGGAAAGAGAGAGAGTAGTTTGTGGAAAAGGGGAGAGAGAGAATGTTAGTGGAATAAGGAAGAGAGAGAGTCGTTTGTCGAAAAGGGAAGAGAGAGAGTGTGTGCAAAAGACAAGAATGAGAGTAATCTGTCGAAAAGGGACGAGAGAGAGAGGGAGAGAGAGTAGGCAGAACGAGGGTGCGAAAGGGAAGTTGAACATATTTTTTTGATTATATATCCCCAGCATATCATTTACAAGTTTGTGCAAAAGGGGAGAGAGAGATAGAGTAGACAAGATGCGAAGCCTTAACTACCATCTTCACGGTGACAACACTGCAGTGGCTACAAGGTTCTGTGTCTTTTTCCAGTCATCATCTTTCTTAATGTTTTAGTTCATTTTTAGTAGTTTTGTGGTTTCTCTTCACACATTTTCTTTGCTTCGTTACATGGAATTAAATTGTTTATTCAATATTAGTGAAGTCATATAATTATTAGAGGACGACGCAAATTATGTATAGAATGTAATTAATATTTTCTTAGATGACATGTAGCACCTCTTTCTTGTTTTCCTTTTTTAACTACTCTATCAGAAAGCTATGTTTCCTCCTTTTAAGTCTTCCATTTTTTAAGGTCTAAACGAATTATTTGTTTTAAATAAATTTTTTAATTATGAAAAGAATACATATAATCAGTATATATTTGAGTAGGTGAAAATATTTTATGATAGGATCTATGTGATTTACTAAAAAAGAATATCTATACAAACAACTCTTTTTTTAATCAATCATCAATAATTTTTTTTATACATTTAGAATTATAAGTATAGTTATCTAACCATTATAATTTTTAAAAAATAAACATATACTATATTTAAA
>JANKKC010003859.1:0-12655 GCA_026225755.1 Bursera bipinnata
GGTGGCGAATCTTGGAAATTAGATATTACAAATACAGAATTTCCTAAAATAACAAAATCTTTCACTTTCTAGTTTCTACTTCCTAGTTAGACGCCGTCTGCGCCATCACACGTGACATGGGATCAGACGCCCTTCCACGCGCTTTCCAAACGGGGGGATCTAAGAACGATGCATCTTCCTTGCACCAGTGTACAGTCTCAGGTCTCAACTACTTCACTGTGCCCCCGCCTTTCTCCGTTTCCGTTAACAAACGAGACGCCGTCAGTGGGCCACAACATTATTAGATGAGTATCGATTAATTAAAAATTTAATACGGAAGCATGTCTCCGTATTAAAACCGGTAACAGCAGCAAGAAGAGTATTGTATTGTGTACATTACATCTTAGAATAATTGCAGAATGGGATCCACCGAGGTGATTATAATAATTATTATGGTTGCTGTCATGGGGTTTATCTCTTGACACCCCCTTATAGTTTCTCAAAATGGCACTAACGTCTCTTTACCGTTAGTCAATCCGTTAAGTAACACCAAATTAATGTTAGATAATTTATCCTTATATGTTTTAAATAAAGTATTTTAAAGTTATGACTAAACCTGAATAATAAAATTTAGAGAGATTGTGTTTTATTTTTAATAAGTTTAATTTTTTTTATTGTCTAGTTAAATTGAGTTGTATAAATATTTCAATGGATTAATGAACGGTAAATCAACTGATTAGTCAATAAAAAAAATTAAGATTTAGTTAATTTTTTTAAAACTTGATAATATGGACTAATTGATGTTTATTAGAGGCAAAGGGTTGCAATATTCAGTATCATTTTGGTTAACAGCTTTAAATGATAGGGGTTTAATGTTAGTTAACGAAACAACTGGGTAGACGTTGGTTTGACTAAACCTGAGGGTGTTGAGAGAAATTAATATTTTAATAATTTAATTTGGAAGGTGAGCATGGCAGGGAGGAAGGACACAGAATAACCAACCGTAACGAGGGACAAACAACTGTGTGAATGAGAGAGCGTTAGTATAAATATAGGCTGAGTTCGTCGAACAACAAAACCAAAGAAGAAGAAGAGAGAGTGCGGGCGCGGCATAAACAATGTTGAGCGGCGCAAATGGAGGAGGGGTGTTTAGGATGTGCGGGCAAGAAGAGATAGAGCAGTTGTCAAGAGACGGTAGCCATTACAGTCTCACAACTGGAGTTCTTCCTCCTCTTGGTGCAAGAAGTAACCGCAGAGTCAAGCTCAAGAGATTCATTATCTGGCCGTATGATCGGCGTTACAGGTATTTTATTTTATTTTTTCTTGTTTCCTTCTTCCCTTTTTGTTTCTTAAGATTCACGTTTGCTCCTTAGCCTTTCTTTTTGCCTTTTTTTTTAAATGGTGGCTATGTTGACATGAGTGTTTTTATTGGTTTAATCAATTCTTTTTGTACTGTTTTGATCTGGGGATCTGGGAAAGAACGTCATTGGACCTCGTGAAAGCCTTGTTTTTAACTCTTTTAATTATATTACTGTTATTACCATTTTTAAATTTTCATTAGAACAAAGTTAATTTTTGTTTTTGGTGATTTGAGAAAAAGGCTTCTGAATCTTGTAGTCATGTCTATGTCTCAGACTTTGATAGCTTTGTTTTACCTGTTTTCTAATGTTTTCCGGGAATGGTTTGTTTGTTGCAAGTTGTTTGATATGTATGGTTATATTAGTTCCAAAAAAAAATCTGCTAAAAATAGTTTAATTGGTTTTTTTTTTTTTTTTTTTTTTTTTGNCTAAAAATATTTTAATTGGTTTTTTTTTTTTTTTTTTTTTTGTCGTTGTAATTCTGTTCGGAATTTTGTTGATCTTTTAGACGCTCTTTGAATCTCGGATTCATGTTCTAAAAAGTGCATTTGCTTAGTCAAACCAAACCAGTTCCTAATTGGAAGCTCCAGTATCTAATGGTTGCCGCTATGGAAAAAACTCTGAAAGTTCTTAAAAGTAACTGTTCTGCTCTTTTTGTTTTTTTAATTTAATTTATTCATTTATTATTATTATTATTTTTAATGAACGAGATGATACTTATGGTTTTCAATCACTTCCTGCTTTCCCGCCTTTTTCAATATTTGTACTTTTTGATCCTCTGACAGAAAACAAAACAACTATGCCAATTTGAAGGACTTTGTCTGTTGAAACTGGCTAATGAGAAGAAATAAATATGTTTACTCTTGAATTGAATTCTAATCACAGACCATTGTATATATCTATATTTTTTCTTCTAAAATTTGCTCTATTCTGAATTTGATTCTTGCAGGGTATGGGAGACTTTTCTTGTCTTTCTGGTCATTTACACTGCTTGGGCGTCGCCATTTGAATTTGGGTTCCTTAGAAAGGCACAGAAACCACTTTCCATTATTGATAACATTGTGAATGGATTCTTTGCTGTGGATATTGTTCTAACCTTCTTTGTAGCTTACCTGGACAAAGCTACCTACCTACTTGTTGACAGTCCAAAGCAGATTGCTTGGAAGTATGCGAGTTCCTGGTTGGTCTTTGACATAATATCCACAATCCCCTCTGAACTAGCTCAGAAGATTTCTCCTAAACCACTCCAGTCATATGGCTTATTCAACATGCTTCGTCTTTGGCGTCTCAGAAGAGTTAGTGCTCTATTTTCCAGGTATAGAGGTTTTTCCTTTTAAAGAATTAGTTTTAACTTTGATAAGTTTATTGTTTATGACTCAACCAACATTATTTTTTGGAGCAGATTGGAGAAAGATAGAAATTATAATTATTTCTGGGTTCGATGCTGTAAACTTATTTTTGTAAGTATCAGAGAACATTTCTGTATACTATTTTCATGAAAGAAATGATCTCTTAGTAAAGCACAAGTTACTAAGTATATTATTCTGGTCGTAGGTCACCCTTTTTTCGGTTCACTGTGCTGGATGTTTCTATTATCTTATTGCTGCACGTTATCGTAACCCTGAGAGAACCTGGATTGGAGCATCCCTGGGAAGCAACTTCCTTGAACAGAGCATTTGGATTCGATATGTGACTTCGATGTACTGGTCTATCACTACGCTTACAACTGTTGGCTATGGCGATTTGCATCCTGTAAATACAAGGGAGATGATCTTTGACATCTTCTTTATGCTCTTCAATCTTGGATTGACAGCTTATTTGATCGGTAACATGACCAACTTGGTTGTCCATGGAACTAGTCGAACTAGAAAATTTGTGAGTAATTCTAATTGTTATAGTTTTGGAAATCCTATTAAGTGATAACACATGAAAATTCGGACATTTGGCTATTCTGTTAGATGCTCATGGATTTTCATCATCTTTCTTTGTTTGTAATTTAAAATGGCAGAGAGACACCATTCAAGCTGCCTCAAGTTTTTCTCAAAGGAACCAGTTACCTCTTCGTCTGCAAGATCAGATGCTAGCACATTTATGTTTGAAGTTCAGGACAGACTCTGAGGGACTCCAGCAACAAGAGACTCTTGATTCCCTTCCTAAAGCCATCCGGTCTAGCATTTCACATTATCTTTTCTACTCTCTCATGGATAAGGTGTACCTGTTTCGTGGGGTTTCAAATGACTTGCTTTTCCAGCTGGTAATTTGCAGAAAACTCACTTGAGTTTTTCTACTTCAATTTTTCTTGTTGCAATGAATTTTCTTCTTTTCTTTTCCTTCTGTTAGTTCTTATATTGGATCTTTATTCTGCAAATAAATTGCAAAGGTGTCAGAGATGAAAGCTGAGTATTTTCCTCCAAAAGAAGATGTGATATTGCAGAATGAAGCACCAACAGACTTCTACATCCTTGTCTCTGGTGCTGTGGTAATTTCTAAACTTTTTTTTTTTAATTTCTATATTCAATATTGCATATTCAAATTTTCTTGACCGGGCATATGAAGTTGAAAGCAGCCTACATTCTGTTAATTCCAGTTATAAAATATATAATTTATACGATTTTCATTATTGTCAAATCTAACTAATGATGAACTCTACTTTTTGAACTACTTCACAGGATCTATTGGTTCTCAAAAATGGAACTGAGCAGGCAAGTATTATCATTTTAAACACTCAGAAACTTCTTAATTATTTAAAGGATAGCTTCTGGATTAAAAAATGATTCCTTTCAACCATAATGAATAAGATGATAGCTAAAATAATTCTGAATGATTGCAGGTTGTTGGAGAGGCTAAAACTGGTGATCTTTGTGGAGAGATTGGTGTACTTTGTTATAAGCCACAGCTTTTTACAGTGCGGACCAAACGATTGAGCCAGCTTCTACGACTTAATCGTACTGCATTCTTGAATATTGTTCAGGCAAATGTTGGAGATGGGACCATAATCATGAATAATCTTCTTCAGGTTTGTATTCGCTGTGTAATAGTGACACTTAATCCATAGGCAGAACCTTTGATAGAACAATTCTTCAATACCTTGAAAGTTGCTTTCTCAAATTATTAAAATAGAGACAATATTAATTTATGATTTCAACAATTAAGGCTAATATCCTATTACAAATCTGCAATATTTTGAGAGCAAACTTTAACATGTTATTCACCGTGTGACTTTTCTTTCTTCATTGACCAGCACTTAAAAGACCTCCAATCCCAAGACTCGTTTATGGAGGCAGTTTTGTTGGAGACAGAGAACATGCTAGCTCGTGGGAGAATGGACCTACCTCTCAGTCTATGTTTTGCTGCGCTTAGAGGAGATGATTTACTGTTGGTTCAATTGTTGAAACGAGGCCTTGATCCAAATGAATCAGACAACAATAGAAGAACACCTCTGGTTTGTGAAGCTCTGTAGCCTCTGATTTTTGTCATAATTAATTTCTGATAGTAATGTAACTGACATCTCCTTTTCCTTTTTTAAACTTGTTCTGTGTGAAATAGCATATTGCAGCATCAAAAGGAAATGAGAATTGTGTGCTTCTCCTGCTGGATTATGGTGCAAATCCTAACTGTATAGGTATGCTTGTTAACAAATACATAATCAGTGCTCGTTAGTAATCGCCCCATAAGCATAACAGCAATTTGTCAATTACAATTTCGATTAACAACAGTACAACACGGATTCACAAAATTATCAACACGATTTTTTATGTCAAAAGTAATACCATATTACTTAGACCAACAAGTTAAGCGCAATATAGGATGTACTGATTATCAATATTTTGTTTGGTCACTGGAAACTCTTTCCTATGAAGGTTGTTGTGAATTGTGAAAGTTTAACCTAACCTCTCCAAGTCTGCATGTTGTAATCTTTTTGTCCTATTTGGTTTCGTGTTGTTTTTTAATGTTGTATCAGTCTCAGTTCCCAAAAGGGAAAAGGTCAGACACAGGTTCAATATTACTACCAAAATTGGGTATTGTTCCCCATTTTATATTATTGTTGACTTACTCTGTTAAATATGAATTTTTGATATCCTGTATGCCAAGTTGAATCATTTCACTATATTTTAGTTGACCTTCTTATACTTTATCCAGAACAACTGGTTTATACCTTTATATACATCATCACTAGAAGCATGCATGTGCAGATATCATGCGTAATGGTTTGTTGAAAAAAATTATAAGTCCATAATTAAAGCCCTTGCTTGATTTGGTCATTTATAGTAGTCTCAATAATATAGAGGTCTCATTCTGCTACATATTGTTTCAATCAAATAGCTGGCACTCTGCAAGTTGTAGACTTTGCCAAGTCAAAGCAAATAAAGTTTACCTTATTGAGACCAGTTCAGGTGTTTTGACTTAAAAAATTCTTTCTTTTGTATACCTGTTTGGTGATCTATGGTACTGGTGGAATCTTGTCAATGTGAGATAACTTCATCTGATATGGACTGACACCTCTAGATTTAAGACAGTTACCGAAATTCTTAAATGAAGCTTCTGTAGTCGACTGTGTACTATATGCATCTGATTCTGCAATATTGTAATTCTTTTTATATGAAACTCAAATTATTAAATGTACTGTGCTGGTGAGATGTACCATATTCTTCCCACTTCTCATGTGCATTTGTCTTCGCAAATTGACTTGTCCGTTGATATGATGGTTAGTAAAATATTCAGCTTGGAATAATTTTTAATTCAGCATTTACAATCCTCATCAGGCAGACATTATTCTTCCAAGTGTTAATTGGTCTAACAAATCACTCGAATGCTTATTTATTTGATTTCATATATATGCAGACTCGGAGGGGAATGTACCATTATGGGAGGCAATGCAGGCTGGTCATGCACATGTAGTCAAACTTCTGCTGGAAAATGGTGCAAACATCAAATCTGGAGATGTGGGTCACTTTGCCTGCACTGCAGTTGAGCGGAACAACTTGGAATTACTTGAAGAAATTGTTGGTTATGGAGGGGATGTCACACTTCCCGGGAGCAATGGCACCACGGCTCTCCATGTTGCAGTTTGTGAAGAAAACATTGAAATAGTCAGATATCTCTTAGAGCAAGGAGCTGATATTGATAAAACAGATGCCCAGGGCTGGAGCCCGAGGGACCTAGCTGATCAGCAAGGACATGAAGAAATAAAGCAAATTTTCCAATCTTATAAAGAGGCCAAAACTCAACCACCAATTATTTCAGTTACTGAGCAGCAGCGTGGCGTTCGCTACCTTGGGAGGTTTACAAGTGAGCCAGCCATTCCTCATTTATCTCAAGTAGGCTCATTACAAAGTACAGATGGACCATTGACTCAACCCCGGCCAAGGCGCAGGAGTAATAACTTCCACAATTCACTATTTGGAATAATGTCATCTGCACACACTGGGGAGATTGACTTGTTAGATCCGGTTCATCATGCTAAAAGTGCCATGACTCCTGGTTTTGGAGCTAACCCTCCTGCAAGAGTGATAATTAGTTGTCCAGAAAAAGGACAAGTTGCTGGGAAGCTTATCCGACTTCCAGCTAGTCTTCAAGAGCTACTTGACATTGGTGCCCAGAAATTCGAACTTTCTTGTGCTAAAGTTGTAAGTAAAGATAGAGCTGAAATTGATGATATTAATATAATTAGAGACGGTGACCATCTTATTTTTGTCAGCGATGGTAACTGAAAGAACCTCCATCAATCATGGGGAGTTGTAGTGGATAGGAATTTTTTTTTTTTTCTGTAATTTTTTTAATCTTACATCAAATTACCCACTGTAAATCCAGTCTCTAGATTTTGGGTGTGATATGGATCAATATATGGTGAGTAGTTAGGTTTCTAATTCAGCCCTTTGTTCAGTTTTAGTTGATTCTAAAATCTAATCAAAGGGGTATACAGTGGCGGCTAAAATTTTTCATTAGTGTTTTAACTTTCTTCTTTATTATTAAAGAAAAAATAAAAAATAAAATATAGAAAGAAAGAAACATTTACGATGAAAACAATTGTAACAAACTAATAAAAATAAAATAAACATATATAACTTAAATGTGCTATATGATTTATAATAATAATAATAATAATAACTATTATTATACATATATTTTTAATAAAGCTTGACTATGTTATAATATGAATATGATTATAAGATTTAAGATTTATAATTTATTTTTTTCATATAAATTTAATATTTCCAAAACATGGCAAGGGTGTATCCCAGCGAAGCCACCGCGAATTGCACCTCTGACTATATATTCTTGATTAAAAACATTACCACTATATATATACTATTGGTCAGGAAATTTTATCAGAGGAGCCAAGATTGAACTATACTACCATAATATAATANTAACAAAAATAAAATATAATTATACATTTATAAACTTTACACATAAATTTTATTTTTACAAATTGATACGACATTATTACATGCGACATTCTAACTTTAATTAATGTAGTAAATTTTTTTAATTCATCTACTTTAAACTTCAAATTAATATATTTAAAACTAGCTTATATATATATATAATGAGTTATGATGGAGAAAGTATAAAGAATTTTTTAATAAACTTTTATTTATTATAGAGATAAATAAATATGAAGTTTACAGCAGTACAAACTAAATTACAAAATTGAATGTTACAACTAGGAGGAAATTTATCATGTACAACTTTTTTCTTTTCACTATGAAATATTAAAAAAAAAAAAAAATTGAATGTAACATCTAATGTAGTTCTAAGGTTGTATTTCTAAGCTTGAACTCTCCTCTGCTTGTTGTCAGCTCATCAAATATCTCAGAATCACATATTTCTTCTTCACTCTCTTCCTCCACTGTATGTCCCAGCACCTGCATGGCCCATACATCATAGGGGTGAACAAAATGACCTCCACAAAATTTGTTTAAAGAAACTTAGTAGGATGATCTACCTTGTACGAGATGAGGCGAGAACGCTTGGAAACTCCAGTAACTTCCTCGTACTCGGCAGCATCCAACTCATGAAGGTGGATTGGGTGAAAAAATTTGGGGAGAATATATTGTCTAATGAATATGAGCAAAAAGAATGGCACGGGGAACAGCATTCCAAAAATTGGTATCCAGCTTATGCCAACACAAATCATGAGATACACTAACTGGAAAAGTGTAAACAAAAAGATTATCTTGAAGGGAACAGATTCCACGAAAGAAGCATGTGATCCTTCCAAAACCCTGATCAGAAAAGCTAAGGGTTTATCAATTTCGTTGGACAAACACAATTATTGAGGCTGCTGGAAGCAAATAGAAAGGTTAGTCAACTTACTTGAAACGTCGTTTAGGAGTGATGAAAAGCAGCAAAATTCTTTCCCAGAATTGGTTTCCGGGGAGGCTGTCAATGGCCATGTAAGCAAAGTATCCCCACAGAACTGATGTAGGTATCTTTTTAAGTACAGGCAAGGCCAGTAATGATGCTCCAACAAGCATTGATTGTAACAGGTTGCTAAGTCTTTGCTCATTGACGCGGACAGGCAAGTATGGATCAATATGCTTTTCGGGATCAAATTTACTTTCTTTGTTTTCTTCGGTTTCACTTTTCATAACAGCATTCTTCAAGTCCTTCAGCTCTCGAGCTACCGTAACCTACAAATAAAATCCATGCTATATGAGATACCAGCAGCTTGCACCAAAAACAACTAAATATTCCAGACAACTTACCGGTGGAGCTGTGTCCATTTCTGAGAACACTGACTGCATTCTACCATAAATTTCAGATTTACTAGCTTGCAGCATCATGCCTTGCTTGGCACTCTGTACCATCTTTTTCCTCATCTCCTACACATATATCCCAATATTGTATATATATATAAGATTACAGAAGTCTATTGTTACAGAAAATGGTACCAAATTCCAATTAGTACTCCATCAGCCTACCTGTCTCTTGAGAACTGATAGACTCTTTGTGTGCATTGGAGATTGTGGGAGAACACCATTGGCGGGAGGGATTCCAATCAAACCACAAAGTAAAGTCTGTGATAGAATGATTGCAAAGCAATTCAAAGAAACATGTGATTTTGGTGAAGAATTTAGGCAGGAACTTAAAAAGTTATATAAGGAAATAGGAAAATCAGTTAATATTTATACCATAAGTCCGAGGATAAAAAGGTCATAATGGTAAGCAGATGGATTCTTGAGATTGAACTCCTCCTGTTGTGCCAATTGAGAAGCCACACTGTGGTCGAAGAAATAGAGACCAGCAACCATCAGAGCTGGTATGAAGGCAGCGAATATGTAAATTGTAGGGACCCTTGCCATGTCCTGTAATTCAAATGAGGCAAGTGAAACTTGAATTTGTGTGGTTTGCAGAAAGGGAAAAAAAAGAAAGCAATTGAAATGAATGCACAACTTCACCTTGATTACGGTCCAATGCACCAAAGATCCGCCCTCTGAAAGATCAGGAGTATAAAGCCTCCTGGGAACTCCAGATGGAACTTGGGGAGGAATACTGAATGACAATGCAGACCATGCTAATACCATCAATGGAACCCCGTAATCAGCAATTATGCTTCGCATCCACCCTGTAACAATTCAGTTGAAGACGAGTGATATTGATGACGAGAAAAATGCTACTCTTACGAAACTATTCATCAACTTTGTCTTCCAAACTGATTTGGAAAGTTACAATCATCTTATCCTTTCCATGCCAATTGGAACTATAATTTCAAGAGTTAAATAAACAAACCTGTTCCATATCGCCATGTTCTTGCCTTTCTGCTGTTCAGAGAAGTGAAGAGTAGGCCAAAGGCGAATATAACACCCAGAAGCCCGTTTACATAAAGCCATTGGAAATGATTCTCTTCTACATATGATTCTTCAGATTTAGTAACTTTAAATTCACTCATCAACCCCTGTAATTCAAAGAAAAATTTAAAAGATTTAACTAAAATTTATCCATCAGAAAATGACACAGAATCTCAATTTTGATATATTACTGATAGAGATTAGAGAATATACATGTACGGCCTGATGAACGAAGAGAAATGCAATCATCAAGCCAAAAAGTTCCCCTGCAATCCTCGTAAATCTTGATATAATCGATGCTGCATTAAAGATTGAAAGAAGAAAGAGTAGAAGAGCTGTCCAGGTACATACCCTGCAGAACACAAATCAAATCCATTACTATACAGTTACGAAGTAACAGCCTTTAGTTAGGAGAAAATGTTGAGAGATCAAACTAAGCTAACCATCCAGCCCAAGCTAAGAACAATTCCTTTCCAAGATCCTGTCTATCTTTGGCAAAACTGTATAAATATGTGTACATTATAACCGTGGGCTCTGCAACTCCCAATATCAACAAAGGCTGCCCACCAATTATGGAGTGTATGATACCGCATATGGCAGTCGAAGCCAAGGTTTCCACAGTACTCAAGCTTTCATCTGTGGATGAAAACAAGGTATTATAAAGACGTAACAATTACAATATGTTAGTGACTTAAATATCCGTAACTACGAGTTCAAGTTTTTAAGAAGTTTGCATATTTGAATATTCTAATGATATTAATTAAAATGATTAACTCGCTTCAGCATGTGAGACTTGATTCACGTTACAAGGGCATGCTATCATCTGCATTTAAAATATATGCCTAACATAAATGCAGAAGGATAACAGCAAGGAACCAACCTGTTTCTCTGCTAAGTTGCTCTCCAAAAGCAATGACAGGAATAGCAGAAGCGAAGAATATATAGAGAGTTGGTGCCAAAATCCTGTAATATGCATGAATTCATGTAAAAATTAAGTAAAAGTAAAGCATCTTGAGAATGCAATTAATATAAATTGATAGAAAAAAAAAAAAAGGTATACCTGGGACCGGTACAAAGTGCCGCAGTCCAATCATCTTTGTAGCATTCTTTTCTTCCTTTGAAGTCGTCAGCAATCCCTCTAAATGGAGTTATTGAATTGTCCATGGATCGCTGAACGGAATGAATAGAGTAAGATAGTTGGAGATGGAACGCCAATGCGAATGTGTGTGTATATATTATGTATAAGATGGAAAAACTCAGCTCGAATTGCTTCAAATAATAAAGAAATGAACTGTAACATGATCGTTATAGCGTGGAAGAGGAAGACTCGAAGCGAGGCCGCAGAACGATAACGTTTTTCTGTTAGTTATAGAAAGGTGATGAAGAGCCATATCTTTGAATAAACGCGGCAGTGTACAGTCAAAGGTTTCGGTTGAATCGGTAATTACGACGTGTCGGAATCTTATTGAACGGTGTCGTTACGTACGAGGGAACAGAGTAGAGCGGTTGAGTTAATTACAGCCTTGCCCTTGTCTTGTGCTTAACAGTTAACATCATTTAATTTTAACTGAACGTCTATACAAATTAAATGTAGAAATATAATTCTGATTCTGAGTATGGTCTTGTCGTCCATCGATTAAGAAAATGATTGTTTTGTCGCTTTCAATTTTTTAAAGCCCGTTTTCTTAGATAAATAAGGAAAAAGGAAAAATAAAAAATAATTACATCAATTCAATTTGAATTGGTTGAGAAATCTCTTATACTCTTTGATTTTCATGACAGAATTAAATACAATCTTGTTAATAAGCCATCTCTCTCAAGTTTTTATAAATCCAATATCTTCTCTTATAGAACTTGTTTTTACTGAAACATATTTTTTATCAAATTAGAATTTTTTAAATATAAAGAAAAAAAAAAAAAAACCGATTTACTTGCTTGAAGGATAAGATGAATTGGGTGNTAACATGGTTTTACTGAAACATATTTTTTATCAAATTAGAATTTTTTTTAATATAAAGAAAAAAAAAAAAAAACCGATTTACTTGCTTGAAGGATAAGATGAATTGGGTGAAGTTGTTTCTCTTTTCTATGAGAATAATATTATGTTTTTGCAGTCAGCACATCTCTAGAGTCTAGACATACAGGTGACAAACCTTTTTCAGGAAAATAATATAAGAAACAATCCATAATCGTCATTAAAAAGATGCAGGCTGCTTACCAGTTCGTCCAAGGATTGAGATTTTTTCGGTTGAGTGGTGCTATCCGTTGTTCAGTAGTTTTTGGAATAGCTCTCGTCCCTGATTTTAGAAAAGATAAAAGAGAGCATTTCCCAGAACTCATTGTCAAGTTCCACCATCTACTACTTTGCATTGGAGAAACATTGAAAAGTTCTGTGAAAGCACATTCTTTTTTCACGTGCGAAAGAATTGTTTGTTGTGAAACTTAGAAAATAATACAAGAAAGGTGATATGAGGTTATCGTGGTCTCAGCCTATTCTTGCGCAAATCAATCAGTTCGCTGCCT
>JANKKC010003861.1:0-14316 GCA_026225755.1 Bursera bipinnata
CTTAAGTTGTTTTCTTTGCAGTCGTTGTATACCACTCGATCATCTAACTTGAGGATGATAATAACTTTTATTATCTAATTTAAACTATTCCCTAACTATCACTATCAATGGAATATGGTCACCACAAAATCTTAATGCAAGTCTTGCAATTAACGGACTAAACCTTTACAAGAAATCGATAAATAGACTTTAGCTAATCTAGCTATTCTGTGGGAATGGATAACTTAATTTGCTTAAGAATCTAAGTTCAAATTTTGTACGTAAACCAAACAATATTACCATGCATGCAATGGAGAGTGTTACTGCGTTTTGTGTGTGTGCCTGAACTACTCCATCATTGAATCGAGAAATGCAAGTATACAACAGCTCCCATTTTCGAAGACTAACCATACATTAATTTAGGGGATTACTATATTATTGGGAGGAAAAGTTTTTGATACGTAGTTTTTGGGATGGGATGCTATGGAAGTATTTCAAATGTCAATGTTTCACAACAGAAAGTGGCAACCAGCAGGGCCTCAGGTTGCCTTGCTCTTTCTTTCGAAGACTTAACCAATGACTAGTTCAAAGCCTACGAGTTGGCAACTGTACATGCTTTTATGTTCAATGGTTTCTTCACCTTTTAACCGATTGAGAATTGACAAGGATAAATGTGGGAGTATCCGCTAATTAAAAAGAACCAAGAATGCTGTCTACGAGAGTAAATTTAAAATAGAAGCAGATTTTGTTCTTTCTTCACGTCAGCCTCCCTTGATCACTACTTGGACCACATAGATTTCTACTGCTCAGACACAATAATGTTTCAGTACTATTAAGTTTTATCTTAATTTCACGACATGAGATTTCTGCCTTTATTCTCCTATGTCCTGCTTTGTTTCATGAAATTAATTTACATTTAGGTCCCTGAACTCATTACAAAATTAATCAATCAAGTAGAACTGTATATCGATTAAATGACAAATAAGTCTTTATACATAGCATCAATGTAATGTTAGATTAGTTTCCAGTGGGTTTGTTTTCTTCAAAGCAGATACTATCGAAAGCCCTCTTTTCAATTAGTATTTGTTAAAAACCCAAATTACAAATTAATTCTAAACAAAAAGAGACATGTTATGTATTTATTTGAATACATCTTTTATTATCTACTTCATCAATCTATCTCATTAAATGTGGAATGCATTATAATAAGAGATAAAAATTTTGATAATATAAACCTTAACGAACTTTATGCTCCAGATAACTGGAAAATTATAATGTAAATTATCATTAATTAAAAAAAAATCATGCTTTTTTTTTATTGGGAATATTTTGTTTTTTTGTTGAATAGATAAATCAAAGTAATTTAATATTAATTATCAGGTATATTGGCCAGTTTACTTACACATATCTTTCTTTATTTAGTTATGTATATTTTTCATACAATTATGAGAGGCATATGAATATAGGATAGTCGAACTCATATTGATTTATGGTTTCATCAATCAAGGATTTAGTTGGTGAATTTCTAAAAAATTAAAGATGATAAAAATGAATAAGGACAAAAGTTTGCTCCAAGTGATATTAAACCAAAATCTAGGGATAGTAAAGATATTTAATCTTTAAAATTAATCACATATTCTTAATACTTTGTTAGTAAAGATATAACAATAAAATTATTATTATATGAAAATTAAACAGACGTTGATTAACAGAAAAGAAAGACTTATAAGATATTTCTTCAAAATTTAAAGATGACGGATGAGATAAATGACAAAAATCTTATATAAGTAAAATAAAGACAAAACCTAGGGTTGATAAATGATATTTACTCATTTATGTTTGTTATTTAATAGCAAATTAGGGAATAGCGACAGTCCTCTCTCCAAAGTTATGTCAAGCTGGCAACTGATATGCGTATTTAATCTTGGCCCGCTAATGGTTTGGGCCGAATCAAATTGGTTTTCTTTTACGATGGACCTGGATTGGGCTTTCCAACGCTTGTCCAAGTCCATCAGACTTCATCCATGATCCAATTTGAATATAACTCCGAAGAGAGTCATGGTTTGATCGCCTCTGTTATATACTCAAACCAGGGGGGAGGGGGTTGGGAGTTTTCCCTTATCAGATACGTTTAGAGGGAGATAATAGAAAATGCAAAAGTTTAAGTTTTTATTTTCATTTTGGAAAAGACTAAAAAGGCTTTGTACATGAGATATTGTCATAGTACGCGGAAGAGCATACATTTATGCTCTTGATCACCACGATAAATGTTTTTTTCCTACCTTATTTCAGTGAAAATTCAAAAAAGTAACATGGAGCTTATAATGCTATTCTGCTCAAACCAAATAAGTCTGGTATGAATTCGATTTGGATACTGAAAAGACAAATTATTCTATAATTCAAAATTAACATCACACCACCTTGAATATGTAGTATTGCTCTTTAAAGTTAACCTAAATAAGTTGGCTTCATACATCCAATTAGAGTTGAAATATAACAAAGTCAAAATCTTTCTTAAATTCTCCATCATATGAAAAACATAAATCCAAATGATTCACCACGATCTCTCCAACGAAGCATAAATCATCAAAGATTGAAAGTGGATTCATCACTAAACATCAGGCAGAAGCTCTCATTTAATTTTGGCATGGATTTGAGCCTTACGAATTCACAATTTAGCATGACAAGCCAACATATGATCAGCTACACAAGTACCATCAATGATTAAAAAAAAAAAATCTCTGATTACAGATGTAGAGGAGAGCAAAATCAACACAGATCATTTCCAGAGACATGAAAATGCAAGACCAGCACAGAGATCATCAAGCAATAGGTTTAAAGTCGAGAAGTTTAGGAAACGTTTCATAAATGGAAATTATCCTGGAAAATGGCTTGCTCGATATCTGAAACAAGTCAGGTGGAAGACAACCTATTCAAGCTACGTAACAGTCATGGCTGATGTCAAATGCAGAATATGGTTTTCTTTCCAGTCCACATTCTACATACAGCAGGCATAAGCTTTCAGAAATAACATTTTAACCAATATTACAGTAAAATACATGGCTCAGGGTCTTAATTGTGATATAAACACCATATTGCTTCTGCTTGATGACGAAAATCACTGTCCATTTTATAAATAAAAACTTCTTATCAATTTGTCGCTCATAATTCAGGTTAATTTACTTGTACTATACATGATCCTCATGCTGAGCTACAGAAGAGCTCTGGGCAGAGCATTGGCAGGTAGCATTGATCATATACAGTAGCACATAGATGAAAGGAAAAACTTTTGGGCAACAAATACAAGTTATAGTTGCATTTAGTGAAATCACAGGTATGTTAAATATATGTAATCAACTAACAAGGTGTGCCACCATCTTAACATATCAAGAAAAACTAACAGGAACCAAAATTAATATAGGAGTTTTTCTTCATTAACATATTTATAAAACAAGCGGACTTACCGGAGAGCAATCATTCATTTGGAGCACACTCTGAGGTTTGAGAAGCCTTTTGTTCTGCCCGCAATTCGTTGAGATGTTTTACCTCATTTTCAACATCAAGCAACCGCTTAGACAACAAATGAACTCCATCCCTGTGTGCTTCGAATTTCGTATTCCATCCTTCTTCAAACTCCTTAATTTTCTTTTCAATCAATAATTGAGTCATTCTCTTGTCTTCTTCCTGTTGCTTCATTCTCTCGTCTTCTTCCTGCTTCATTCTCTCTTCTTCCTCCATTCTCTCTAATTCTTGCCTCTTTCTCTCTTCTTCTTGTTTCATTCTCTCTTCTTCTTCTTGCTTCAAGCGCTGCTTTTCCCATTCCATAGTGCTTAGAACTAAACCTCCACCACCAGCAACATCCTTGTACAGTGGTTCATCAGCCTGTGGACAGAGTGCTCTGTATTCAGCAAATGCCTTGTGAGTCTCCTTCAAAGCCTTTCTATATCCTTCAAGTATATTTCCCATAACATAAAGTTCACGTTCAAGCCTATAAACCTCCATGTGTCTTTTTTGTTGCTCCTCATACTTGACCTTATGTAAGTGTTCTATTATGCTATCCCGCTTCTGCAACTCATCATATAAAAGCTGTTGATTCACACTCGAGTCCTCAGAAACCTGTTCTTTTGCCTGATACAACATCCTAGCCTTATCCATCCAATGTTGCATTTGCTCCAAACACACATCAAAATCTGATGATGACGCGGGCCTCATTCGCTTATTGCCACCATTAAGAGATTGATGAGGCACCTCATTGCTCTGACCAATCTGTCTCTTGTTCCCATTACTGAAATGTGATAATGATCCACAGGGAATTGTATTGGTATCAACCCTCGACGCAAGAAACTCCCTTGGTAAATCATCTTCGCAAATTTGTATTCCAGTAGTATAAGGAACTTGCACCGCTTCCATTCCTTGAATGAGATTAGCTGAGGCTACCATCTCTAAATTCTCACCTCTTGGAGAAAGACTAAATCCCTCTTCCGGCTGCTGTTCCTCCTCCTCCTCCTCTTCTTCTTCTCCTCCTTCCTCATCCCCCTCTTCCACCACTTCTTGTTTCTTTTCCTCCACCTCACAGTCCATGACCTTAATATCACCAAGAGAACACCCCCTCAAGAAATGCCCATTCTGAGGCACATCATTTTTCACATCCAAGAACCACTGACCTCGTTCTTCGTTTTTGTTTCCCCCAAAATTGATGACAACATCACCTCCACCAAGCTCTCTTTCCTCTTTCTCAACCCTCTCTTGCAAACTAACAACATTTTCTTGCTCCAGACTCGCATTCTCTTGCAAATTAACAACATTTTCTTCCACCAGACCGGCACTTTCATGCAAATTGATAACATTTTCTTGCCCATGACTGACATTCTCTTGCAAATTAACATTTTCTTGCCCTAGACTCGCATTCTCTTGCAAATTAACAACATTTTCTTGCCCCAGACTCACATTCTCCTGCAAATTAACCACATTTTCTTGACCCAGACTCACATTTTCTTGCAAATTAAGAACATTTTCTTGCTCATGACCTGCATTCTCTTGCAAATTAAGAACAGTTTCTTGAACATGACCCGCATTCTCTTGCAAATTAACAACATTTTCTTGCCCACGACTCGCATCCTCTTTCAAATCAGAGACATTTTCTTGCACAAGACTCACCTCCTCTTTAAAATCACCTACATTCTCTTGCCCAAGAATCAAATTCTCTTTCAAATTAACAACATTTTCCTGCTCAAGACTCAAAATCTCTCTTAAATTACCAATACTTTCTTGGCCAAGACTCAACTCAATGTTGTGCTCCTCCAACTCGGTTTTCTTACCATCTTCCACAGCATCAAGCATTTGCACGTCCCCATCGCCGTCCTCTTCCTCTTCCTGTTGAACCTCCTCTCTAAACATCCCCTCTTTTTGGTTTTTGATCAAACACTGCATATGCGAGGCGTAATAACAATGGCTCAACTGTGGGGCCGTTAACTCTTTCTCCATCATAAACCAAATCAAACCAGCCCAATCCATCTTCTCAAAGTTGCCTTCTTTGATCAACTTCATCCAATTCAATACATCCGCAGGCGTCATCCACGTGTCATCGTGCAAAAGCATCCAATTCGACACTATCTCCTCCACGAACTGTATCGACTCCTCCGATTCCTTCTCAGGAACCTCCGCAGAACCATCCGACGCAACCTTATCCTTCTTCACTGTCAAATTCAACGCGCGGGCCAAATCCGCACGGTTCGCGCGGATTTTCCCACCGTTGACGTAGCTGCCACGGGCTGCAGGACTGTAGTTTGCGATCAATTGCGCGATGAGATCCGTACGGATGTCCGGATCGAACTCCATATGAACGAACTCCCACAACCCAATTCGTTTCAATAGAGCTTCGTGGCGAGAGAAATCTAGCTTCTTCATCGGCGTGAAAGGGATGGGCTTCAGCGCTTGCTTAAGCAATTCAAGCCTTTTCATGTTTTTCCTCTCCTGTAGGACGCGTTTCTTCTGCTGTGGGGCCACTTTCCTGCGTTTGTTGGGACGGCGAGTGTAGACTGAGGTGGTAACGGGTCGATTTGGGATGGATGGAGAGATGGGGGAAAGCATCTCTAGATCGTCTTGGTCCTGATCTTCTTCAAGCAGTTCCGGTGGTTGTGGGTCCGCGTTTTGGGGATTTGGGGTTTCTAGGGTTAGGGTTGTAGGTGATTGTGGTTGTGGTTGTTCTTCTGGTGCTGCTGGCGGTGGTTCGTCATTCTGAGTGGTCATGTTTTGATTTTCTTGGGTCGTTTTTTGGTGGTGTTGATCTTCAGAAGAATCAACAACCATGGCAATGGTGATACTTGGAGTAATGCTTGTTGGAGCAGCGCTACAAGGTAAAGGCGTAGCCTTTCGCTATGTCCTCAGTGCGCCCCTCCCTGATGCACCCGACCAGTCAGAGGCGCTTGTGTCACACTTTTGCTGAGTTGGTGGACGTTGATTGGACAAAAACACCAATGAAGTCTCCGCTCCTGACTGACATGTAATAGCCAGTTAGATAAATCTTTGACTATTTAGTCACTGCGCCATTATAAACAAGAACCCTCGGATTTGAGATAAATTTATACCATGAGGAGGGAATCCTTGTCCATTTAGGTTATAAGAATAAATTTATATATATATATCTTGAATTTGTATCTTCAATTAATATTATATTTTTAAACTTATTTGTGTCTTTGTCAAACTAATCAAATTTCTGAAAATATCAAAAATGCTATTACATATAAAAAAAAAANATTAATATTATATTTTTTAACTTATTTGTGTCTTTGTCAAACTAATCAAATTTCTGAAAATATCAAAAATGCTATTACATAAAAAAAAAAAAAAAAAAACTATGCTATATATATGAGAGTCTCCCCAAATCCATATAGCATTGATGCGATGTTTAATTGCATCCCACAAAGAAAATTAAAGAGTTGATAAAAATTATCCTCAGCGTGCCTTCCTCGCAAATCATGCATAAACCAGTCAAAGGAGTATTTCTCTACTCGATAAATGCAACCAGATACAAGTAGTCATATCATAATCCATCCTGCCAACTTGAATTTATTAATGGGCAAATGGTTAAGTTTGGTCGGTCATGAATCTACGAGGTTCCATGTCGACCAGCATTCTTGAACGACTGACTGGTTTTTTTTCTTCCATATTTAGTGGAAACTTGTACTAGAAAGAAATTAAGATCCCTTTAATTTATTAACTTGTGGGATACGATGATGTCTGCTGCTGATGCTTAAGAGTAACTGCTGTTTCTAAAATAATGCACAAGAAAATTCTGTTTGAGATTGAAATCTAGCTTACTTGCTGCTGTCTGCACTGGCTTTGTATCAGAAACCACGGGATAGGCCAACAAAATAATAGCTTTATACTTGACTTACAGTTACAATGTAAATATGTAATAGTTATAGTTCTCCTAGATCTTAATTTGTTGAAGTTAATACTAATAGCTTTTCCAAGATTAGAAATTCATTTCCTAGAAGAAAGAAGACCAAAACGATGATAAATTTTCTGTAACAAGTTTTGTCATTTTTATTAATTTCCTTAAGATTAAAATAGTTATTTAATTGGCAATTATTTTTCTGCAATGAGCTCTAGCGTGCCTGCTTCAAGCAAGCCTCTTCAGTCTTCACCAACTCTATTATAAATTTCAAATTTTTTGTTATTCTATTCTCAAATTGATGTCTATTTCGTATTTTATCCAATTTCTTACTTCTTCTTAGTTGACTTCAATTTTCTTCAATCACATGCTGATTTTTCTCAACTCTAGTAAGTAGAATTTCTGAAACTCCAGCCTCAACTATATAACAACCAATCTGAGGGTATGCAGAAAAATCCACAACAGTAAGCCATTCAACCTTTTGACAAAGCCAAGTTAAAACATGGCAGAGAAGCTTGCCTTGTTTCTCTTACCTATCTTTTATCTAGCTCTAGCCAGCCCTGCACAGAGTCGCCCTATCACCAACTTATCCTCTGTAATGCTTTCTGGTGGAATCAACGAAGTTCTGCAGCCAGTGTTTGACCATCTTAACAGCTTCATATCATCAGATACCTGTGACCAAACCTATGGGTTTTTGCCATGCACCACCTCTGTCCTTGGCAATATTTTCCTTATTTTTGTCTATAGTTACTTCATGTTCTTGGCTGCCAAGTTGCTGTCCGCTGGGAGTGAGATTTTGCTTGAAATTCTTGGTCCCGGCATCATTGGTGGTTTATTCTTGCCTGTTTTGGGCGCTGTTCCTGATGCAGCAATCATCCTCGGTGAGGTTCCATTTTGTTTTTCACTTCTCAAATTTTCACCTTGCCTGCAAAAAATTTATCTATTTCTTCCTTCAAACTAAAATTGAGCTTTCTTTCTTCCTTATCTTTGGTTCAGTACCCAGATGGTTAACTGGTATGTTCTAATGGAGTTCGTAATTCTAGCTAAAGAAACAATTATCAGAATGGGAAATATTCTCATATTTTAGTTCCTTTTCAGATCAATTACGCACACGCACAGCGCAAGTCTCTTCCCGTCCAGCTGTTTACAACTAATCTCTAATAAAAATCCATTTGCCACCCTTGCTTCCGTTTTAAACTTCTTTGTTTAAGTTGACTTCAATTTTTCATAGAATATTCCCACGTTAACGATAATATAATACTTCATATTTTCAAAAGTCCAGGATTGATTTGGCATGCTTTCACTTGGTAATATAAGCCTGTAACTGTCTTGGTGCAGCACCAGCTAGTCTTCTTACATGATCCAATTCTGCAAGTCATGACTTATATATAGTTCAATTTGCTGTCCATCTATTCCGTTTCTTTATTTTATGATTTTTAGTACTGAAAATCATATTTACAATACAAGTTTTAATTTGCTGCTTCTCTCAGGAAAAAGAACAACATATTCATCAGATTATGACTCTATAATCTTTTAATTAGTAATATAAAAATTTTCCAACAATTTGGACTTACATAATTGCTGTTCAAAGAGTAAGATCTTATGATGTATGGCAATATAATTTCAGGTCATCTTCTTTGAGTTTCATAAAGAAGGATCTTATAATTCCATAGTACTCTCGTGCCCCTCATATGATATAAACCTTGCATTTTATCTCAAACAATAGGAGATATGGAGAAACCGAGATTTTGGTTAAAGCCTGAGGTAACTTGACTAGGCTAAGAGCATATAATAATCGGTACACTTCCATGCCACTTGAGAGCTTGATATGGGTATGAGTTTCATCTTCCTGTTGTATCTTCTGATTAGTTCAGTCACTAGGTCTGCTATCAGTAAATTTCTAGTGGTAATTTACCTAATCAATAGCTTATAGAGTTAGGCTGAGATATTTTCTGGTGTTTCTGTAGCATCTGGACTATCTGGGAGCAAAGAAACTGCTCAAAGCCAGGTATCTGTTGGGATGGGCTTGATGGCTGGATCAACTGTTATGCTTCTGACTGTTCTGTGGGGCTCCTGTCTCGTAGTCGGCAAGTGTGACATTGAGGGTTCCACTGCAATCGATTTAAAAGATACAAAAAGATTCAGCCTAACTGGTATATCTCTATATTTTCATCACCAAGTCTGTGTCTGTGGCATGTGTATCCTAAACTATTTTATGCTGATCTTCTAATCTCTATACGTATGTGCATACTTTGGGAAAATGTCTGTGCTGGTTTTCTTATACTCAAAATTGGCTGGAGATTCTCCACAAAGAAATTCCTACTCCGTTTGTTGCTTCTTGATCAAAAAATTTTTTATACTAATTTGATCAAAAAAATTTTGATGCCGAGAGAATTAGTTTTAAATTAAGAATATTCAATTGGTAGGTGGGTAATGTACTCAATAACATGATGCATGCTCCTTATATTTGCAGGGTCTGGGGTGAGCACTGATATTTGGACCACCTATGCAGCAATTATAATGCTTGTATCTGTTATTCCATTCTTAATAGTCGAGCTACAACAAACATTCCTTCCAACCTCTACGAGTCGTTTAGCAATCCTGATTTCATTAATTGTCTCCATTTCTTTTGTGATTGCTTATTGCCTTTACCAGGTAATAATTAAATTAGAATGATTCTAAAGGTCCTGTTGCTATGTGTAGCAAATTTTATAAGATATCAGCGTGTTTTCCTCTATTGTAATCCACAATTTTTCCCTCAAATATTGATGCAGGTATTCCAGCCATTCATCCAAAAGAGAAGAATTGCTTATATAAGGTATAAGCATGTAATGTCAGGAATTTTAAAACGTTTAAACTCGCGTGCACTAGGAAGACTCTATACGGATGACGGTGAACCTGATGAAGCTGTCATACGAAAGTTGGTCTACGCTTAACTTCCAACCGTATTAATTATTTACCTTTTATCTAATTTGACTACTAAGAACAAAGCACGAATTATATTAAGTCATTTCATCATTTACCAAACCATCAACAAAATAATTTGGCACTCTTTTCGTTTTAATGACAGGTTATTTATCACAATTGATGCAAACTCGGATGGAAGCCTATCAGCTAAGGAATTACGAGCCCTGGTAATAGGATTCCAATTTGAAGAGATAGATATGAGTATCGATGATGCTGTTGAAAAAGTAATGAAAGAATTTGATAAATCTGAAGACTCATGCATCAATGAGCAAGAGTTTGTCGCAGCAATCTCAAGATGGCTTAATAAGGCCAAGCGTTCCGGTTCTGCTACAGATATGTGCGATGGCATCCCCCTGGCGGCCAAACTTTTGAATGATTTTCAACAGGTATGTTGCTGATTTCTTCATAAGGTGTCCTTAAGTCCTGTCTCTTTGCATGACGGCATAAATTGATGCAATTAATGCATGCAGCGAGCAAGGACACAGTACGATCTGTTGGGTAATGAGAATGATGAAGCGGAAGGAATTCGGAACCCGAAATGGAATGCATTGAAAGCAGTGTTGATGCTACTTTTGGGAACTATTATCGCAGCTGTGGGCTCTGATCCTCTGGTAGATGCCGTCGACAACTTCTCAACTGCTTCAAGCATTCCTTCCTTCTTCGTCTCCTTCATTATTCTGCCATTTGCTACCTCCAGTGAGATAGTGTCAACTCTAACTTTCGCCAGTCGAAAGAAGTCAAAAACAGCGTCCTTAACATACTCGGAGGTTAGTATATCCTTCTGATCATATTTATGCAGCTTAATTCATAAATGCCGGTCAAGAAGATTAATACAGTTCATCTCAAATTTGGATCCCAAAAATGATATATTATCAATGAATGATTGTTAAATGGATAATGTGATAGCATATAAATGATGTCATATCTCCAAACCAATGTCACATTATCAGAGAGTCATGATTTTAAATAAAATTCAAGATGTGTAACAGACCAAAATTTCTGTTGCTTTGTTGTTAGATAAACCACAAAGCTAATACATCCAAACCTATAGTGTTGCACCAGCTTGAACCTTTAAGTAAACTAACATGTGTTTTACAATTTCAGAGTAGTTTATATATGATTTATCATAATTTGGCTTAATCATTATGAACTTTTTGTTGCAGATATATGGGTCTGTTACTATGAGTAACATTCTTTCCCTGTCAGTCTTTCTGTGTCTGGTTTACTTTCGCCAGTTGACATGGAACTTTTTAGCAGAGGTATTAATAATTCTAATTGTTTGCATTGTGACGGGTTTGATTGCCAGTTTCCGCACCACCTTGCCTCTTTGGCTGTGCCTGGTGGCATATGCGCTTTACCCATTGTCTCTGCTTCTTGTGTATATCCTTGACTATGTTCTGGGATGGTCCTAAACCCACAAGGGTTTATAAAGAAGCCAAACAAGGCTTCAATACATCCATGCTTCGGTTCACTTGAGAGAAGACTAAATTTAAAGCTCAAAGCTTATTCATTTGTATTATATGTTTGCGTATGGTTCTTTGCTCTTAGACTTCTATTGTAAAAATTTCACATAATTCAAGCACTCTGTTCTGTCTTCAGATGTCCACCATGTAATTTCTTGTCCATAAGGGCTATGTTGTTGTGGTGGGGTAATCCCAGCAGTTCAGAGGCAATTGCTCCAGAAAACTCTTACTGCTACCCTATCACTGTCTGTATTCGACTATCCAATCCAAGATAATTAATAATTCCACTATTATGTGACGGATGGATTTCGTGCAAGGAAGCATTACATTACATATCAATTATTCACCTCGCATTGCCCATGTGCTTCTAGCTACAAATGATCAAGTTACTAGCAGAGAGGCACAAGAATATCTAATTATCAAAAGCAAGCTGATAATGAGTACACCTCATACAGTATGATGAGAGTCATTTTATTGACTTCATTAACTACTAATGGAGACTGTCAGTGTACTTTTCATCTTAATAACCGAAGAAATACATACTAACACACTGTATTTCGGCACCTGAAATAAATAAATAATAAAATAACCGACAAGGATAGTAATGGCAAGTTGGTAACCGATAAAACGACAAATACACATTGAACCAAGTGGTAGCCTTTACTCTTGTTCTCTCTCACAAGTCACAAAGCGCACACAAACACAGCCCACTCTCTCCCAGATCTTCCTTCTTTACTCTTCTCAAAACGCTAACGGTCACTTTGCATCAATCCCCAACTCCCACCCCATTAAATCCAAACCGAACACCAACTCCTCTTCTTCAAGACAGCCTCAAATAGATCACAATCACTGTCTCTTGCCCATCTTATAACATGTCGTTGTCCATCAACTTCACTTGCTTTCTACTCTTGTCACTCATTTTCCACGCGTTGTTGTTAGTTGATACTGCCCAGAACGACGGGGTGGTGGTGTCCACACAGCTGTGGTGCGTGGCGAAGAACAACGCGGAGGACACGGCCCTCCAGGGGGCGCTGGACTGGGCCTGCGGACAAGGGGGATCCGACTGTAGCCCAATCCAGCAAGGAGGACCCTGCTATGACCCCAGTGATGTGCAGAGAATGGCCTCTTATGCTTTCAATGACTATTACTTGAAGCATGGCATGACTGATGATAGCTGCAACTTTGATAACACTGCCGCTGTTACTTCTTTGAACCCTAGTCAGTACTCGGGAACAAACACTTTTGTTACACTTCTGTCTTTTTTTGTTTTTTCCTTTAGATGTGAAGATCAATAAAAGTTGTTAAATTATGTTAGATTTGGTTACTGATCATGACGCAATTTGTTGAATTGTTTATATGTTTTGATCTCAGGTCATGGTGACTGCAAATTCCCCTCAAGGTAATTGCTTTGAAAGCATATAAGATATTCCAATTCTGTCTCTTTCTTACTTTTTAACTGTTGTGGGTTGAACTCTGATTGGTTATCGGGAAAACCGGAAAACTAGATCCCAGAAATGTTATTCAAGAACCTTATGGAGCTAGAAATAACTTCCATTTTATTGATGTGGAAACTGCCAAACTGGAAAGGATCTCCTTTGATAAATATTCTCTGTTCTGAAATGAATGAAAGTGCATGATACTCTGTTAATGGTGTATTTAACTTGAATTATAAAGGGTTAAACTACACATTGAAAACCCTTTTGTACACATTAATTTTTATGTTGAGTTGGTGAATACATTGTGAGATTTGTTTGTATTGAATGATGCAGCTCCTCAGCGAATAATGCGAGCGTCTCAGGTTCAACAACAGCAGTGGGAATGGGGTCAGATAGTGCAGATTTTAGTGGGTGCGGTCAGATGGCTGGCACATGGTTTTGGCCCTTCATTACCATTCATTTGTTCTTTGTGTTTACTCGCAAAATTTGAGTAAACTAGAGCAATGTATTTATTTATTTTAATCCAAGAGATTAGTGGAAGTGTTGGAAGTAATAGGCAAAGGCTGTTTGTTGAGTTTATTATAGGTAGGGTTTAGAATGGATTACAATAGTTTTTAGTGAATATTTTCTGATATTGCTAATCATCGTCAATTGTTAATCTGCAATTTTGTATTTATGTTGTAACTTCTCGTTTTGGGGATTTTAGTCCAACTTGAACTTTGCGAGACCAATTTAAAGCCTGCAAAGTCTGTTTTTCTTGTATTTTTTTTTTATATATTATATTTACTAAAACAATCTTGTAAGCAACTCCAACCATATTTTATGTATTACAGAATATACTTGAGAATACTAATGACTTTTGGTATAAAGTTGATTTCTAAGGTAGAATTTTTTGTCAACTCCGCACCATTTTGCTTTTGAAGTCGACTTGGGCAACAATTTTAAAGTAGAATTTGCAGACAGACGGTAAAATCGGACCATTTTGATGTGAAATCGGCGGGAACTCAGTTCACTCTTCAGAGAAAACAAACCCACAAAAAGGAGAAGCCAACGACCCGACCAAGTGGGCTTTTGT
>JANKKC010003863.1:0-27970 GCA_026225755.1 Bursera bipinnata
CTCCTTGTGGATTCGATACCTAAAGCTACGCTACAACAACCGCTTAGCCAAAGGTTAATTTTGAGCGTGATCAACTGTTTACGTGACACTATTCATATGACACTGTTCATATGACACTGTTTACGTGACTTGATTTTTAGATAGAATACTCACCAAGGTAGAGATTATTGGAATTGTGGCTCGTTTCCTAATTCAAGTTGACTTTTACAAGACATAAAAAAAGTAAAAAAGAATAGGAAAATAGTGTTGTGTAATAAATAAGAATCCTACTCCTATTAGGAATAGATAATCTCTTTATTAACCTATAAATAGGGGTTGAGAATCAATTCTAGTATAAGAGAGAAAGTCTATACATAAGGGTAAACATTCTTATAGAGATATAGGAAAAGAGAATAAAGAGATATGGAAACACAAGGAATAAGCATGTGAAATGGGAATAGTTTCAGAGCTCTCTAATATTGGTATCGGATCTCTAATATTGAGTATTGGGTAGAATACTAGGTTTGGTGTATGACTAGTAGATTTATCTCTTCATCAATGATATAGGCAATTGATACTGAGCTATATTAAATATTACATCTCTTTATGTAATGTGATTACCAATTTCGATCATGCTAGTTGTTTGAGTTGTTTATAGATTATACTTAGTATTTCTTAGATTAGATTGGACAAATCAAAGTTTACTTTATTGATATTAACCCAAGATTTTTATCAACAAATACATGTATCTGAGAAAACACACGGAGAAGCTACAACAAACAGAAAAAGAAAACTACAATGAAAAGGGAAAATAAAGTCCTACAGTTGGTTATGAAAACAGAATTTAAGAGGAAAAGTTAGTTATCCAGATTAGTTAAGAATTAGTTAGATCCAGTTATTTCTTTCCAACAAAGCTTCTATATAAGCTGAGATCAATGTAATTATAATTAGTTGAAATAAAATCATTTTTATTCACTCCAAATTTGTTTCGTTTCTCTCTCTCTTGAGTTTCTCTACAACTGATTCACCTCAACCTCTCTTACTGATTCAAGATTTCTACATTGTATCAAAGCATTATAATTCAAGCTTCCACATCTTCGAGGTTACTCTTCTACTTCTGTAAGCTCTTTAAGAAGCCTGATTCAATTGATTTCTTGCATCTTCCTTTCCTAAATTCAATTGTCGTTGTTGTAATCCCTTGTTCATTGTTCTTGAGATCGATTAGCATTATTGCACTGTTTTCTTGTTGAGACTCGATTCCTATTATAGTGCATCTTTTCTATTCTTGAATGCATATTGTTCAATTCTTGAACATACTTAATCTCTGTTCTCTGCAAGAAATCTTTGCATTCTCTTCATGCTTCTTGATTCATTAAAATGGCTTGTAATTCTGCTAATTTTTGTGTTGCCACTGTGAACCCTTCTAATGATTCATGTAGTCCATCCTACCTACACCCTAGTGACAACCTAGAAGCCTCTTAGTTTTTGAAATCTTTGATGGTAGTAGTTATGTTGCTTGGAATAGAACCATCTCAGTTGCTCTAACCGTCAAAAATAAGATAAATTTCATAGATGGATCCATCACTGCCCCTTTGGATACTTAGAGCATTGTCTACATAGCTCGGCTATGGGCCAACAATTTAGTACCTTATTGGCTATTAAACTCAATTTGTAAGGAGATTAAGAATAGTTTGTTGTATGTCTCCTCTGCTATTGATCTCTAGAATGAGGTTAAGACTAGGTACCTCACAAGTGATGGACCAAGAGTCTTTCATCTAGAAAGGTCTCTGAGCTGCATAAGTCAAGGAAGTTCCAGCATTACTAACTACTTTGGTGCTTTCAAGGCTTTTTAGGATGAATATGTCAGTTTTAGGCCTTTCCCTACATACACACATGGGAAGTCTTCATGATAGTTTGTGAAAAACTTCAACAACACCTTATCAAGTTTTTTATATTCCTTCTCAGTTGCAGCTTACAGACATATTCACTAAGCCCCTCGGCTCCCTTCTCTTTCACCATACTCTTCGCAAGATGAACATTCTGAATATCCATTTTCATCTTGAGGGGAGTGTAAGAGTACAACATCACATATTGAAGACATGGGGCTAAGAGCGCACACAGAGAAGCTATAATAAATAGAAAAAGAAAATTGCAATTGAGAGGGAAAACCAGTTGCTATAGTTGGTTATGAAAAAAGAATTTATGAGGGAAAGTTAGTTGTCCAGATTAGTTAAGAATTAGTTAGATCCAGTTATTTCTTTGTAACAAAGCTTCTGTATAAGCTGAGATCAATATAATTATAATAACTCATTTAAAATAAAATCATTTTCATTCACTCCAATTGTCTCTCTTCTCTCTCTCTTGAGTCTCTCTGCAATTGATTCACTTCAACCTCTCCTGCTGATTCAAGATTTCAACAGTCACACCATTTAAGCTTAACTCCTAATTAACTTTCTCTTAATATTTGGAAGGAGAGCCTTAATGGATTGCTTTGTTATGCAAAAAAGACATCAATTAAGTAGTTTAAACACTTATACAAGTTGAAACTAGTAACTTTAATTTTAGCAAGTCTGGCAAGATTCTGAATTTAAATTCAAGATAAGGTAATTGTGAATTTTGTCTGGATGACCACTAAATTTAGAAACCCAAATTTCTTTCTTTGACCCTTTGTAACATTTTTTTTTTTTTTTCTAATCTATTGACCTTTGTAAAGGTGTGTTATTTTTCAAAACACCTACTCTCGTATGATATATATATATATATATATATATATATATATATATATANTATTATATATATATATATATATATATATATATATATATATATATATATCAATGGTGAAGATTTCACTTTATGATCCAAAGGTGACTAAACTTCTCTATGTTGACGAAGATTTCACCTCATGATTCAAAGGTAAGTAAAGTTCCCTAGACTGATGGTGAGACTTTATTTCCATCATCATATTCATAGGCCCGCCAAAGTAATCTAATCCAATCAGGGAGAGCATGGGCTCGTGGTATCATGAGTGGCCCAAATAGAAGCTCCCCAAGCAAGGCCATCCACTTCGACGAACCTGCGAGAAAGTCGTTTGTTAAAGCTTTATGGACCAGAAATTGACTTTTAGTTTTGGTTCCCTCCATTTCCCATTCCTTTCCTGCACCAGTTTCTTAGGCAGACCGCGTCTCCAGCAAACGTTGAATTCCGCGTACACATGTCAACTCTTCGCAACACTAAGCAAAACCAGAAGCAATCAGAGAAAGAAACACAAATAGAATATTTGAAAGGATAAAAATGAAGTTAAAAGTTGGACGGAGCCATCCACCCATTCATTACATTAGACTTCTCTTTTGTTCTATGAATATTCCCAGAATCAAATGTTGACAAATCTCTAACATGGAATAAGAGTCGGAGTCTGAGATATAAAACAAAAGACAAAAATTAAAGAAATGAATCAAAAGCTAGAGTTCAGGTTTAGCGACACCACGCCCACGCAGGGGGTATTATCACCATCACCAACGAGGACAACAATGAAGCCTTTGTCTGTGATCGTGGAGGCGTTTGAAGAGCTCTTAAAGTTGCTCAACTCCAGCACCAACACGGGCTGCCAAGGAGAGCTTCGGATGGATACTTTCTGTGATGCCTGTTCCTTGGTTTCCGTTCTGTTTAGCAGCCTTGGTCTCGCTTTCAAATTCGCCGAGTTGGAGTACGTCTCCAAGGTTCATTTATCATTTCTTTCTTTTCAAACTGTTTCTGCTTCATTGTACATTCTTGGTATAGGAATCCGATGTGTATATTATGTTCACATATGATCTGTTTCTTCTAGTGACCTCCATTGTCTATAATGCAATTTCATGTTAATGTTGCCCTCATACATTCAGGTAAGAGATCTTGTGGAAGCATCAAAGACCTATGAGACTTTACATGAGATTCTTGATCTGGATATTTCAAACAATAGTGTCAAAAGACCTGGAAGTCATTCACGTAATCTTCGACGAGTTAGACAGGGTCTTGACCTCATCAGAGCATTATTTGAACAATTCTTGTCAAACAAGTATGCTCTGCTCCTTCATGATTTCTTCTTTTTTAACTCTTTTACTCATGATTTCCTTCTATTTTTACTCTTTTACTTTATCAACTGCAACTGCCAAAATAAGAGCATGATATTATCCAAAATGTACTCCATACCTAAGAAACAATAGCGTAATATTGTGGATGCGTGACACAATGAAAATTTAATGTAATGGCATGGAGTTTCAAATGTCAGCTAGATTGACCCTGTATTGGGTAGCTCATTGGTTGTCATAAGCAAATAATATCACTTCAGGTTGCATTGCATTATCATGTGATAGTTCAGAACAGGGTTAGTATCAAATTTTGGTTTGGTTCTTTAGTTGTAATATCTGGAATTTGTCACTTTCCAGTGATGACTCCTTGAAGGATGCGGCATCAACAGCTTATGCCCAAGTTTGTGCTCCCTACCACTCCTGGACGGTAAGGGCTGCAGTTTCTGCTGGAATGTACACCCTTCCAACTAGGGATCAACTTTTGACGAGGCTTAATGAAACTGGTGAGTGTTAACCAACTTGTCAAAGAAAAAGATAACTACTAAGGGCTAACTTAGCATAGATATATCATCTTTTATTCTGCAATCTGAGATTTAGAATAGTCTGCACTTTGCAGCTTGGTTAATCAAAACCTCTAATGATTGATCTTATGAAAATGAAAGTGGCTTGAAGGGATTTTAGAAGCTTAATTGTGGATGGTTTTCTTAATCCTATTGTATTTGTAGTTTCTACAAGAACAGTTGTAGTTTCCCTGAGACCTCAGCTTTTGTTGTTATTTGTTAATGCTATAACTACCTGAGACCTCAGCTTTTGTTGTTATTTGTTAATGCTATTGCAGATCAATCAGCACAGAAGAAAATGAGAAGCTATATTGACGCTTCAGTTCCAGTTATACAATACATTGATAAGCTCTACATATCTAGGAACGTCAACTTGGACTGGTGACTTTTATCTGCTGTAAAACATCAGGTAACGCACAGAAATAATGTTTTGAGATCTACCAAGCACGTTGCTCTTCCAGGAGAGTAATTACCATCTTAGAGGCTGTTTCATCATTCAGCAGCACTTTTTTATTTATATATATTGTTTATATACATCCTTGTTTAGCATACTATTGTGNTAAGATTGACTCTGTTGATTGACAATCATTTCTTAGTAGACAGCATGAGTTATTAACTGATTTTATAGTAATGAGCGTAGAAGAAATATCAGATGATTTGTGCATAAGCAATTGTTTTGTAATAAGGATATGCAACACTTAGCTTTGTATTAGTCCATGTTGATTAACATCAATACATAGAATTAATTCCTTTGTTGAGCTTTTTTTTTCACTTCTTAGTGCTAAAATTGCAAACCATAGAATAGCTTATTTAACATTTCCACACATCAATTCATGAAGGCATAAATTAACTCATGTCAAAGAAAAAAACTTTATAAACATAATATTATTCTCAAGCTCTGTCTTTTTCTGGGTAGCATAGGTGTTCATGAATTATGCTCAACAAGACATACAACTCAGAAATAAATTAATTACACCACCACAAATTTCAACCTTCTAACAAAAAAAAATTTACTGGGTTCCGTCAAAACCTCATATGTTCTTATTCGCTTGTTTTAAGAATCAACCGAACACATTTGAGATTGTATCTAATGTAAAATTAAATTGAAATACAACATAAGCATGTTACTACTGGGACTAATGCAAAACCTGGTTCCTTGCCACTTTGCTCAAAAGACACAACAGTCTCCCCTGACGACCAAATGATGGAGACTCATAACTGGATTCACAGCATAGAAACACCAGAGACCACCTACAATGTCAGGCTCTCAGGGTTCTCAACAATCTTTGAAAAGGTCTTAAGGAAAGCAGCCAAGTCAGCACCATAAATAATTCGGTGATCAGCTGTTNACATTTACCTGTAAAAAAAATCAAATGCCAACTCAATTAGGTTCAGTAGAAATATTCAACCACCAGGAAAGCTTAATTGTATCTGCTATCCAGCTGAGATGATGTTTTACGTGATTAATGTTTATATCCATGAAGAGTATAAAAACACTTAAAAAGAAAGGTCTGCCTTTCAAGGTTCAATGGCTTTTGTACCTCAATATATCCTTCAAAAACCTTATTAAATCACAGACTGGCAATACTCAGATAAAGTGACATATGCTTCAGTATACTGTTGGATAGCTTCATACTAGTGTTGGATCCTTACCTGCTAGTTTTTAGATTTTGAGTCAAGAGATCACTTAACATGGTGTTGAAGCAAAGTTCTTAGGTTCAAACCCCCACAAGTGTCAGATATTTGCATTTGTATTTCTGCATCTGTCATCTGTATGTTACTGGTTCTCTACATTCAAATTTGGTTCAGTTACTTAACTCCAGGTGACAATCGACATGCCCAACCACCCTATTAAGACAAGGGTGGCAGAGCTGCAGGGAACAAAATATTGGGTATTTTCGACTCATCACGATAGCCATTTCTCCATTTAACTAATCAATTATACATTATTTACAAGTCAAGCGATTTCTGTGTATTTAAAACCTATGACCTAGAACCATGTCTCCAAAATAATTAACACTCTTAGCCTAGAAGTTTAGTAAATCCAGTTATTTTGAGTAAAGAAACCAAAAAAAAAANAAAAAAAAAATAACTAAGAATTACTTCCAAGGGGTCAAATCTCATGCTCCCCAATCCCTTCAGATTTCCAATCGAATCAGACCTATAGCCTGAGCTAGCTTCTTAACCCCCAAGGAAGGTTTGAGTTTCCCGTCTCATTTGTTTCACAGAAGAAATTTGATCCTCTCAGGATAAGAACTCTGAATAACTGGTAACTAATATAACATACTACTAAAGTAGATTCTAGCTCCTCAATTGCAGATTATGGTTGCACAGTGATGGTATTATGAGTTGCGTGTAAGAAATTGACGCTCCATCTAGAAGGCATAGCATTTTAAATGAAATGATTGAAAGTTTACATTTGTCATTTATAAATCTTATACACAAACAATGAGCTAATTGATTATATTATGTTGGTCCAGATAACATAGCTTATCATACGGAAATATAAAAAGTAAAAAGAAATAGAAATTGAACTCACCAGCATTTTACTTTTCACACTGAAGAAACCATCCGCATCAGCCACCACAGTTGGCTTTGATGCTCCAACAGCCATGATAGCCCCCTGACATTATCCAAAATTTCAGCAAACATCCAGTAAATCAATAAATAATGGAGACGAGAAAGCCAGTCCTTATTACTCACCTGGCCAGGTGGAAGAATAGCATCAAATCTGTCCACTCCAAACATGCCCAGATTGGATAACGTGAAAGTCCCTATAAGCAATACAAGTAAAATTCAATACTAAATTAGGAACGTATAAATGCCTAAAAAGCGAATCGAAAACTTAAGTTGTGAAAACAAATTAATAAAAACCTGAATTGTACTCATGGGGCTGAAGTTGCTTAGCACGAGCTTTTTCCACAAGCTCTTTCCATTTTTGAGATAGCAAATACAGATCCATCTGCGACAACAAGCACAAGTTACCAATTAAAAAGAAGCTCAAAAATGTTTGAAGCAGCAGCGGCTGCAACCAAAGTTAACATAACAAACCTTGTCGGCATCCTGAAGAACAGGAGTTATCAAACCACCATTGATAGCCACAGCCACGGCTATGTTGATACTACTATTGTAAGCAAAACTCTTCCCATCTTTACAGGTGGCATTAACAACCGGATGCTGAGCAAGCGCCATTGCTGCAGCCTTGGCTAAGAGCGCAGTCATTGTCACACCCTTTGGCTTCACCTAAGAATTCGAAATCCCAGAACAGCAATGAATTAACTAATTGTTTATAATTCAAAATAAATTAACTAATTGTTTATTGAATAAACACAATTCACATTGGCATTCGCTCCACCTTATCATAAAGCGCGTCAAGAGCATCTGTCGTTATTGGATATCCAACTCGAAAAGTCGGCACTGTAAGACTCTCGATCATATTCTTCGAGACGGCGGCCTGCATTGTCGTAAAAGGCACAACACTGGAACCCGGAATTGGAGGCGGAACAGTCGCCGCAGGTTTCGGCGGAGGAGTAGCAGTCGAAACTGGAGCAGGAGCCGGATCAGCTATAGTCTTTGAAGGCGCAATTCCAGCCGCCTTCTCCACGTCTTCCGGCGTAATTCTGCCAAACGGCCCCGTTCCCACCACCGAATTAATATCTACTTTGTGCTGCTTAGCCAACTTCTTGGCGTAGGGCGTGGCTACAATCTTTCTGGGCCCGCTCGGGACAGTTTCCGCTGGCTTTTTCGGCTCAGGTTGTGAAATAGCAGGGGCTGGAACAGAAGTAGGAGGAGGAGGAGAGGGAGCAACAGCCGTTGGAGTTGAAGCAGCTCCTTTAGAGACGGCCTTGGCCTTAGCTTCAGCAATCTCATCCTCGGTCTCGGCTAAAATCCCAATGGGCGCCCCGACCGGAGCCGTGTCCCCCTCGGCAACAACGATAGCGGCGAGGATACCGTCGTAGAAGGTCTCGACGTCCATGTCAGCCTTGTCAGACTCAACAACTACGACGCTTTCACCCTTGGAGAGAACATCACCCTCGGACTTGATCCAAGAGACGATCTTGCCCTCGGTCATGGTAGAGCTGAGAGCGGGCATGAAGATCTCGCGGATTTTCGATCGAACGGTGAAGGCTCTTCGGCGAGAAGAGAGGGGTTTGGAGGAGGGAAATGAGTTGCATGGAAGGAAAGTGGAAACGGAGGAAGAGAAGGAAATGGCGGTGGTTTTGGAGAGAAATGGGGAGAGAGAAGACATTTTGATTCTGTCAGGAACTTGATAATGGCGAGGAAGGAAATGGGGGGAAAGGAAAAGAAATAAAAGGAAGAGAGTCGGGGAGGGGCGGAGAAGACGAGGAAGAGTTAGTTGGAGGCTTTCATCAACTTTGCAGTGTTAACATCGCCACCAAGTTAGTGTTTTCTCCTTCCGCCCCCAACTTCCTTCCTGCTTATTTCATTTTTTAAAGTCCACCACCACCCTTTTCAGTATTATTTCATAAATATTAACATTGTAATTAATTTTTTATGTTAATATCAAATTAAACAAAAATTATTATGGGGAAAAATGCTATGACAATATTGATAAAGTAAATAAATATAAATAGATTAGGATTATTTGGAGGATATAATGGGATGTGAATTGTGATAAAGAGGATTGATATCTTAAAAAAGAAATAAATTAAATTAAATGATTATATAATAAAAGGTTAGATTTTTTTCAATTTAATAGTGGACTAGTAAAATAAAATGAAAAAAGAGGTGGATGGATAGAACAAGCCTTTTTATCAGGCTGCCTATATTTTTCTCATCGACTGGGCTGTTTGGTTGCAACTAAGAATTGGGCTTTTGGTAACAACTCAAACCACCGGCATTGCCTCATAATAGTACCACCAGGCCAATGGTCCATTTGTAGATGTTTTAAAGTCGGCTTAAATTTCTTCGGAGTGCTATCTTCTAAAAAGCCTCATTTTATTACAAGATGAGACTTTATTTAACGCTTGTTATTTCGTAACAAATTTTATTATTAAAATTACTTATATAAATAAAATAGTTTGAATAAAACTAAAAAAAAAAGTCTTTATATAATATATTTCTATATATTATGAACCCTAATTGTTGTATCTTGTTATTGATATTTTAAATTAATGGTTGTATCACTTGTAGTTATATATATATATATATATATATGATGGACTCAATTTTTGAATTAAAAACTTAATTTTGTTGAATCTCGAATAAGGGGACGTTTGGCTTGGTAAAAATATATCTAGAAATCGGAATAGAAATGGGATATTCTCATTCTTGTTATTTAATTAGGTAAAAAAAGTTTAAGAATGAGAATCACACTACCTTAGGAAAGAGAATTAGCCATTCTCCTCACTGTCCCATTAATCAAATTTAATTCGTGACTGGAATCAAAATAAAAATAAGTTTTTCTCTTTTTCATATTTGAAAAAAATTATGATATTTTTTTAAAAAGTAAATTATTTAAAAAAAAAAAGATATAATATTCTTAAAGAAGCTTTTAAAAAATTTATAATATTTTAGAAAAAGGTTAATAAAATTAAAAAATATTATAATATTTTTAAAAAGATAAAAAAAAAAAGTGCAAGAAAGATGAAAATTCATATTTTATAATAATTATTATATATTTTTTTAATATTTATTTTATAACATTTTAACAAGAGATAAATTTGAAAAATTAATTTTGATTTCGATTTTGGACCTCTATAATCCAAATAGTTTCAAAGAAAATCAGATTTTGATTTTGTACTGAACCAAACAAGAAAAACAAATAACTATTTTGATTTTAAATCCAAAGCTCAAACCAAAGGACCTTAAGTGGAAATAAGGGCATGCTTGTTAAATATGTTATTAATGGATTCCAAAAAATAACAACCTCACTCTCATTTCTCATTCCATTAAATATATTATATATATTAAATTATTAAAAAGATTTAATAAATTACATTTAGTAATAGGGTTCCAAACCATCCGTTGTAGGGCAAATTCGAACACTCATTTATTATTATTATTATTTTAAATTGTTATTAAAGAAACTCTTTCTAAGTCATGGTTTTTATTTTTTGAAAAAACTAAAATACATCTCAAATTAAATTTACTAAAACGACCCCACCAGTATAAAAGTATAATCGAAGCAGCGATCTTCAATACATTCATTAAGATAAGTGAACTTCTAACCAAAAATAGAATACCCTTAATCAAGAGCTACTTAAAATTTTAATTATTTATTTCATATCCAATATTAAAAAATTATATTTAATTTTTAGTCAAAAGATCTCAACCTTTAAAGTTTAATTAATATATTTCTCTTATAATCAGCCTTGAGTGCAAAATTCTCCGTCAGCAATATCCAGTTATTCAATATTATTTTTGAAAAAATTGATAATATTCCTTAAAAAAACGTGGGCTCAAATAATAACACTTGTTCTTTTATGATTTTGCACAATGTTCTTATACTAGACATTGTAATATTGGTGAAGGAAAAAAAAAGCTAAATTTTATTTATTTATTTATGGCCTGTAGGATTGCTTGATACTGCTTTCTATCGATCAAATCTAAACTGCTTTCCACGTCTTCAAATTCAAAGTTTGATGGGTCCGAAACAATCAAAATGATTTGATTTGTAGTTGGTGCAAAAATATTTCGTATTACACTTTCTAATATTGTGCTTTTGACTTGAAGTTTGTGATTCAAGCACCTTTTATTGAACGTTATCATCACCAATGAGCAATCTATATAACTTTCTCGTTATCATATAGTCAATGGTCCAAAATTAAAAGAAGAAATTATTTTTCTTTAATTCGCTTTTTGCCTAATGTTAAGATGACAGTAAATACTCAACAAAATTAATCCAATTCTATTTACAAACTACTTCCAAATGCTGGTAGCTTTATAAAACAAAACTTAAAACTACTTGTAAATCTTTCTCTTTTGCAGCAACGAGCCTGGGCCGAGCCCCATCTCTAGCACTTTTACTTGTTACAGCAACCCACGGAAAAACAACCATGGGTCCATCAACTCAAGTTATGAATTTATGGCCTTTTAGAATGCATATGGACACGAGTGACTGCTAGATCATAAACGTTTAGGGATTTTGATTTCTATCCTCGGCATTTTATTTATGTATCTATATACAATTTGAGTCATTGAGTTGTCGGTTACTTTTTGAGTTTGTTCGTAAAGTTTACTATTGATGCACACTTGAAGTTTTTTGATCTACACTTTAGTTGATTATCTGTAGATAGAGTGTGTATTGAACTTTGGAGTAGTGTTAGAGGCTTAGATTTTCTTCTCTTTTTTGGGTTCTATTAATGCCTAGAATGGATAATGGCTGAAATGGGTTAAACTTGGGTTTAAATAAAGCCAGAAAAAATCACACGTCTTTCCACAATTAACCTGATTCAAGGCCTAAATGAAAAATTTTATAATATAGGGTTCCAAATATTTCTATGGGTTGTGTTTAATTTGCTTATATAACATTGTAATTAAGTGAGTTACATTTAATTGATGTTTGATTGGGTTCATATTGCTAAATATTCTAATTGTTGTCTCTTAACTTGATTGAATAATTGTGTATTTAGGAATCAATAATTTAAGCTTTACTAATCCAAACTTAGGGAAATATCGTAGCTTAAGTGTTTGTTATTGTCTCATAGAATCTTAGTTTTCATCTGACTTGTTATTTTTGCATTAATTCAAATTTTCAGTCTTGATTATTGTTTTTAATGCAATTATATGCTTTCTTTTAAGTGTTTTTGCCTTGTTTGTTTCAGTTTTAATTTTGATTTTAAGCTTTCTAGTCTAGGTGTTTGTTTTGTTGCTTATTAAAATTTGATTTTACAATTTTCAAGTTAATTTTAACCAATTTCAAATTTATTTAAATATTTAATGTTTTTAATTACTGTTTTTCTTCATTTGGATTTGATTTAAATTTTTGTTTTAAGTTTTTGTTCAGATTAGAAAAATCCTCTATACATGCTTTAGTTTCAAATTTATTTTTTAGGAGATAGATCCAAGTACTTCTTGAAAAATCGTCCACAATAGTCAACAAGTATTTCGAATTTATTTAAATGTTTAATGTTTTTATGTTTTTAATTACTGTTTTTCTTCATTTGGATTTTATTCAAATTTTTGTTTTAAGTTTTTGTTCAAATTAGAGAAATCCTCTATACATGCTCTAGTTTCAAATTTATTTTTGAGGAGATAGATCCAAGTACTTCTTGAAAATCATCCACAATGGTCAACAAGTATTTGGATCCATCATAAGCCTCAACAAAGTTAGGTCCCCATATATCACAGTGAATAAATTCAAAAAATTTCTTGCTTTTATGGATGCTGACAGGAAAATGCAATTTGTGTTGTTTAGCAACATGACAAACACAACATGGAACACTAGAAGTAGTAGGAAAATGATTCTTGACACAAGAGTCTAAAAGGAGGCTGATGATTGTAAGGCATGAGTTATAAGGAGGTTGAAGATTATATAAGATAGTGAAGGGATAAGATAACTGCAGAACAGGTATAGGTAATCTATTGGTAAGGTATACTGCAGTATGAAAATCAAACTACCAGTAACTGAGAGGCATGAAAGCTTGAGAAAGAAGAGTGAGACGAATATCAACAACATGTCTATGTTTCCTCTCCACAGGACCATTCTGTTGGTGAGTATGAGGACGAGGGTGCCTAAACATAATGCCAAGTGCAGCAAGGAAGAAAGCAAGCGCCCTAAACTCACCACCCTAATCAGATTTCAGACACTTGAATTTAGCATTAAATTGTCTCTTAACCATGGCTAAATATTGCTTAAAGGTCCCTTGTACTTCTCATTTAGTTCTCATGGGATAAATCCAAAAATAATTACTAAAATCATCCACAAACAAAAGATAATACCTATATCCATCAACTGATTTTATTAGTGCAGGTGCCCACATATCAGTGTGCACAATATCAAGTGGACAAGTGGAATTGGAAAAAGTACTTGGATAAGTGGTGTGACATGTTTGCCAAAATTACATAACTCAGAAAACAGATTAACAGATTCAATAATTGTAAACAATTAAGTAGCTTTTGAAACATGCTTAAGAATTTGAGCATGAGAATGGTCTAGTCTTCTATATCATAGTAGACTAGGATAATTATTAACAGTGTGACTTACAGTAAGTAACTATTGAAGAGAACAAAGAAACAAGAGAAGTGGTTGGAAGTTAAGTCCTTCTGACTTGATGATGAGCCTAGCATGATCAACTTGTAGAGGACATGGCTAATGATTCCTTGGAGCAATGGTGCCTTGGTAATCTTGTCCATGATAACATAATAATTGGAGTGAACTCCATCGACAATGTCACTTTTTTTAGCAATTTTGAGAAATGCTTAACAGATTTTTTATGATGGTAGGAACATGTGATATTCTTATAAGAAGAAGAAACGTGGATGAGTATGAGATAAAAATGATACCAGAACCAATGTGAGATATAGGAAGCATTGTACCATTCCCAACTTGAGCAAAATTTGATCCAAAGTATTCAGACTGAATAACAAGTTTGCTGAGATGAAAAATGATATGATATGTGGCTCCTGTGTGTAAATACCAGGAGTTATCACCAACTACTGGTGCAGAAGAGGTAATGTATGCCTATGAAGGTTGGTTTGGAAGGGAATTTTGAGCAGTAAAGGTGAATTGAGTGCCCAGAAATGTTGTGTCAAACCTGTGGTAGCACTTGAGAGCTGTGTAGCCTATCTTGCCACAAAATTGACATTTAGGTATGTTAATGAATCCAGTAGCATTACAATTACCACTTCCAGTATTAATGGCTTTGTCGTTGCCATTTCTAGCAGGTATACTTCTTCCATATGAAAACGTATTTCTGCCTCTACCTTTGAAGTTTTGGCCAGGAAACGTACATTGAAACAAGAATTTGGTGTCTATGAACCATATTAGCACTTGAATTAATAGCTAGAGATTAAGCAGAATTTTGTTGCTCCAACCTTAACTCAAAACTTTAAAGTTGAAACTACGCTTTCTCTAAGGCTATATTTCCAGCGCTGAATCCGAAATAGTATTTCCAATAGCAAATAGAATGTCAGCATGTTCTTTCATCTTAAGAAAATACTTATAAATTGTTTAAGATCCTTTCTTAGTTTTCTGTAACATATGTTTAAGATGCATAGCCCTAGCTCTAGACTCAGTATAGAACAATTTTTATAGAAGACTCCAGACTTCTCTTGATGTTGTGCATTGAACAACATAGCCAAACATAGACTAAAAAATTAAAGATAATAATCAGCTCAATATGAACTGATCTATGCTTTGCTGAGCAAGAAAAGTTGGATTAACTTGATTTACCATATTTGCAAGATCATGATCAGGCTGCAAAAGAGGTAACGGACAAATCTTAGCTCCACTTATGATCAGTGTACTAAAAATAACAGATAATATTTAATTCATTGATATATATTCAATGTAATGAAAATAAATTCTCATGAACGTGGTAAATAAATTGAATTTATTAGTACTTTAAATTTTCAATGATTAATTATTAATGTTCAGTTGTACTGAAAATAAATTCTCATGAATCTAATAAATAAATTGAGTTTATTAGTACTTTAAATTCTCAATTATTAACTGTTAATTAAATAAATCATAAAAACAAAATAAACAGTATTTAATCTATTGATATATGTTCAGTGTATTAAAATTAATTTTTATGAATCTAACAAATAAACTGAATTTATAATATGTCAATCTCAAGTTCTTTCAGCAGCTCTTGAGGTAAGTCATATTTCTTCAGCTCTTGAGGTAAGTCATATTTCTTTGGGATATATATATATATACACCCCAAATGGAGCTGTACTGTCACTTTCCATTTTGGAATCATAATCTTTGTTCATCATCATATTTTACCAACAGATTGCTGAAGAGGAAAATATAAAAGTTCATACAAATTCCGGGCTTCAGTTGCCTTTGGATCAATGGTATGTTCTTATAACTTAATTCCATGTATGTTCTCAGCAGTATTCCAGTAATATACACTTTAATTAGAAAAAATAGAATTTGTTGTTTAGATTTTGTGTCCAGTATATTGAAATATAGTCAGAAAAAGTTGCTTTAATAATATTTCCTGCTATTATTATTGCTTTTTTCAAATAATATGACGCTCAAAATTTTAATATTCAGCACGCTAAATTAAGGTCGAGCTGCAATGGATTCTGAAAGGGAGACTGCATAATCTAATTTTGTTGTGAAATCGACATCAACGATGTATGGCATAATACGCTTGCTCATGGAATGCGTGGAAATTCGTCTACAGTGATTTCAAAGTGGATGCTCCACCCACTATTATCTTAAAAGTTAACTTGATTAGCGGCAAATATATGCCGGGGAAGATGACTTATACAGCCAACATTTAAACAGATATGCGATGTATGGGATTTCATTAAGATCAAGCATGTGGATATGGTGGATTGATATAAATCAACTCCAAATTACTGTTATCTGACTTTTGTATAAAGTTTAGCACCTAACTTGACTGATCATCATTAAAACTTTTGCTTGTGAACTGCGTTTCGTCGGGAAAAAATCAATCAAAATGCTGATAGAAAATTGGGAGGTGGATAATTATTTATTGCCCTCTTAATAGTAACTTTCAAGAAAAGGTGTAAAGTTTTTTATTAACATAACAAAAATGAAAAAGAAAAAGATAAATTAAACAAATATTATTTTTAAATAAGTGTTTCAAAGAATAGAAAATTTTAAATTTTTAAAAATAAATGGCTGAACCATTCTTAAATTTGTTGATTCAATTATAAAAAATATTGATCTTGACTATTTTCAACTTTGTCGAGCAATGTTCAATTGTAAAAAGTTATATACCAAAGCATAATTTTAAGAACCATCGAAACTTAAATGGTTAGACAATATATTCGAAAAAAATTGGGACAATTTCCAATTATGAAAAGTAATTTGCAGGATCATTTTCAAACCACCAAATCTAATTTACAAATTAATTTAATGTTAACAATTATTATCTTTGTATGTAAATCATCACAATGTTCTATAATGCATTTATAATATCGAATAATTATAATATGATTGGATAATTACTATGAAAATAGATATAATATATGAATGTCATAATTCTATAATCCAATTAAGCTTGATATGATTTATATTGATGAAGTGATAACAAATATATTGCTAACATAAATGTTAACAAATACATTGCTAACCTAAATGTTAAATCACAAAATATTACTAAAATAATTTAAAAATGTTTTATTGTTGAATTACATAAAAAGAACCAGCATCAAAGAAACTGAATATATTACATTAAAATTATCTTTCAACAAAGTATTATTAAAATAGATGTGATATATATATATATATATATAGGGTCAGACTATTGAGACTTAATTTTTTTGATTTAATTTCACATACTCTTTAATAACCATTGATTTATTACAATTATAGTTGGGAAAGAAAAGTTAAAAAGTAATTTTTTTTAATGTCAACTCAGTAATACTTTCCATCATTAGATTAAAAAAATGAATGTCTATCAAGGAGTGTATGAAATTAATTTAAAAAAAAATAAATCTCATGAGCCATATATGTATATTGTTAAGTTTAATTTATTTGTATTGATAGATTTTGTGTCAAACTAGGTATATCAAATATTTAGATTGGTTGGTTTGTGTAAAGCAATTAAATTGGTAAGAAAAAAATTCTGCCTCATCTTATTTAATAACTGCCTGACCCATGCTCGAGTGAGATTACTTTGACTACACAAACACACTTCTGTTTTGTTCAAATAAGCTCTCTTTCGACATTAACCCTACCCATATACTTCACATAGATTTGAGAGTATTTTATGATGATCACGGGTTACATAAAATTGTTAATAAAAAACATATAATAATATAGATCTAAAATTTTATAAAATATTTATATATCTTGATCATTTGTATAACTAGGATTAAATATTATAAACGAAGGATCCGTGAGATCACAAACATTATCCGTAATATTAGAATTCATTTTATAAAATTATAAATAAAAAATAATAAAATAATATTAAACAAAAATAACGGGATAATGCACAGGTTTTGCACCTAAGTGTTGATATGGTAACTAGACAAACTAACTTCCTAGCTTGGTTAACTAACTCTTCTAACAGTATCATTATAAAATTACATAACCGCCTTCTCTCAAGTTTACGTAACTACCCTTTCAACATTCATGTTAATAGAGTGACGGTTTCATAGAATGTTTATGAGGTTGTCCTCCTCTTAACCCTCCACGCAATAAAAGAACAAAGAAACTGACAAGCAAGGGTCGAGGCAAGTGGGGGTCACGTGAATACCGGGTCAGGCGGCAACAGGCTCTAACCGGTAAAAGCCGGTTACATTTGAACGAAGCAGACGGTGAGATTAAAAAATTAGAAAATAGTGTTCCGTTTTCAACTCTCCCGCCTTCGAATAATGCCCAAAATTGGGGCCGGCCTAGCTGTCTTTTGGAGCTATTTCCTATGCGTTACGTCACCTCTTTGGCCTTTATTCCTTATTTGCCTTTTTAAAATTCTCTAATAAGTTAATAATAATTTTTTTTTTAAGAGCAAAGTTAATGTGATGCGTCGATATATTTGTTGTGATGGTGGTGTGGCCTTGATTGAGACTTGGCTATTGTGGCGGCAACACGCGGGCCCACTTGTTTCCATATCATCCATTTTCCCTCGTCGGAAATAAAGCATCTATCATTGAGCTTTCCCTTCCCCACCACTCCACCACTTATGTTGACTGACTGCTTTGTAAAGGAGGGAAAACAAAATCAAATTTGGATGGCACTTGGCTTCGATCATAACGTTTTAAATTATGAATTATTTGTGTTGTGTACATTATCAAATTTCGCCGGAACAAAGTTAATAATAATATAATAGTAATTCTTAATTGAATCTTTTAGTACAAAACTTTATAATATATTTTTCAATTTTTATTAAGAGTAAATAATAAATTTTTGATAAAATTGATTGATTTTAATTATACCATTTATTTTCTAATCATCATTTATCGATTCTCTGAGCTCATATAAGAATTCTTTTATTTTTCAAACTTATAATTGAAGAGGTAAACAATTGTTAGAATTTTGAAGAAAATTAAAAAAATTAAAAAATAATATCATTACACACAAGTTTGACAATTATTTATTTATTTATATATATAAAAAAGGCTGAATAAAAATTGAATCATTTATTTTCTCCTTTTCTGCACTATATTACAATTTTTTTGTTTTTGGAAGGTAATTCATCTTCGGATGAGCTATTATTTTACTAACACAAAGTGTATCCTTCATATATATATATATATATATATATATTAAGCAACAAGTTGTAACGTGAGAAAAAAATAAATAATTTATTTTAAAAAAATATATTACATATGAAAGCAGGGGAGAGTTATAATCAAAAATATATTTTTTAATTTAATTGGTCAAGAGAAATTGACTGATTGAATTAGTTGAAAATATCTAAATTTAAAAATAAGAAAATTCACTCTTAAATTATTAATTAGTTATATTTAAGTTAAAAATATTTCGGTTGACAAGTCAGAGCTGGCAATCAGACTGAGAAAATCTGCCCCCTTTATCTCACCGGCAATTACGCGCACTACTTCGCCAACTTTCTTTTCTCCACTTGTTGGTTGTCACATACCAATGATACCAATGAGCCAGTAATGCGCCACGTCATAGTCCGTGTAAATTGAAGTTTTCCCGAGGGTATTTTTGGAATCATAAATTCCCTCCATAGTAATCCACGCAATTTCGCACTGCTTTCCTTCGTGTAATCCGTGTGGACGCAATCTCGACCGTCCATCTGCACCTCCGATCTCGAAACCCTAGTTGTATATAACAGACATTAAGTTTCAAATCGTCTCTTTGAAAATCTCTAAACTCCTCTCCCCCGTCTCAGAACTCTCAGCCTTTGGATTTTATTTATTTATTCAATTAAATATTTTTTTTTTTGGATATCCGGATTCGAATTCGTCAATGGGGAGTTTGGCGGTTGAGTCATCGGCATCGGCGTCGGGTTACGTGAGTTGGGAGGAGGTGAATGTTTCCAGCAATAAGGGACGGAGAGAGGTTCATTATTATCTGAAGAGAAGAGATGGTTGTGGTTCGGATATAGCTGTGATAGGAAAAGAGAAAAGCTTCAGGCACACGTCCTATCACTACGTCAATAAGAGCAAATGGTTTTCCTTGTCAACAACGACGTCACTTTTCAAGCTTAGGTCCAGAAGGGAGGTCATTGAGTGGCTTAATTCAATTATATCAGGTACATATATACATATATTTTACATTTAATTTGGGAAGAAATTAGAGATGAAGGTCATGGGGTTAAGTTTGCGTGTGTTTTCAAAAACTTTTTTCTTTGAAGATTTGAGCTGAGTTGTTGAACTTTGGTGAAACGTTTCAAATTTATTCATGTCATCTCATAACGTATTGTCTCTATTGAAATAAAAAATTAATAAATTTCCTTACAAATTGCCCGGTGAATTTGAAAAAATTATGAATTTTAGCTTTCAGTAGCTCGCCGACGCTGCTTGAAAAACAAATTTGAAGCTTTCTAACTATGGTTTTTGACCGGGGATTGTTTACTAACATAATTATTGTAGATCTATCGGGATTTTTGTTTTCTTTTAAGGAACTCTAGTGACCTCCTTGAGATTATAATTTTGTTTTTAAGCTTTTTATGGTAAAAACAACTCAGCCTGGACATCAGGTTTTCCTTTTATGAAATAATTTGCGTTATTTATATATTTCTTCTGTTAATTTGCAATAAGAATTTTGTTTCTTTTGTTTATTTTGCAAATACATTTGTTCTTGCTGGGCTGAATTGTCGTGGCTGGTTCTACATGCTTTTTCAGAGTTTAGGCTTGTCTATGCTGCCTTATATTTTCGAGTTCAGCCTTTGTTTGCATTTTCCTCTTCTGGATAGTTCTTTTGATCGGTCATGCGACGTATTTTCATTTATCTTCTGCGTTTTTGACCTTTTTTTTAACTGAGTGTTGAGTATCATTTTCTATTGAGACATTGGTCTAATTAAATCAGCGGCCGCTTTCGACAATTTCATGATTTAGGATTTTTTTTATTAATGTCCTTCATGTAAATTTCAATGAAATTTTCCAATAATAAAAATTTATATTTAAGTATGTTTTTCTCCAGATTTGCAGCAGTGATCCCCCAGTAATCATTCTTCACCCTTATCTTGCGGACTTTGATATTCTAATCATTGACATCTAATTCCTTTTTGTTTTCTCTTTATATTTCAATACTTCGGACTTGAGGCTCTTTGAGGGTCTAAAATACATGATCTCCTCTTTCCATAGCAGACTATTAAGCTCTAAGTCTAAATCTAATTAGTTTACATCTTGAATTATAATATTCTGTTTTCTCTTCTTGACATGTTTCTTGGAACATGCCCTGTTTATTGTGGGCACTTAGATACACCCATTTCCTTCCCCTGTTACCATGTCTTCATGTTGTTGGTAACTGACTATGATCTGGACTGCAGGAATACCAGTACAATTTAAAGAGCTGGTTGACATCATCGGAGTCATATGCCCTCAAACTATCTAGGTTAAGATCTTTCATGGCCAGATATATCATGTTCTTGTTTAAAAAGAAAAAAAAGTTTCATACTAATTTCAACCCTCTGTGAAGATGTATATATTTTTGTGGCCTGTTACATATTTTATCTCCAGATGTTTCTGTAGAGAATGGATTTTTTTTTTCTTCTGGTGACTTTCGATTTGCTTGTTTGTGCAGATATATATATATATAGCTCGATTTCAGTTTCACTGAAAGTACATGATGTGGGACAAAATAATAAACTGATTATATAATTTTTAAAAAAAATTTTTTTTCCAGATAAAGCTGTGCAAGGAGCATCACAATCAGCTGGTGTTAGTAAGGAAGCCTGTGAGTTTGATACTGAAGCATTTCAGGTGGGAATGAATGATATCAAAATTGGGGCTTTTTCAATCTTTCTAGTTCTTTGAATATTTTGTAGCCATTTGTTTCAGTTTTTAAAGAAATTTGTGTATATGACTTTTAACTGTATGTGTTATTTTTCTTGCCAGGATTTTCAGTTGCAGAAACAGGGCCAGAATAGCAATGAATTTTTATGGTTAGGTTCTCCCTGGATGTCTAGGAAAAGACGGACGCATTACAAGTCTTTTTGCCGGAATGGGGTCAAAATCTCCGTAAGTTTTTTGCCACTGTTATTTAAAAAACTGCTCTCAGCTTTTGTTGTCCAATTTTTGGATACTTTTGTCATATTGCTGTTTCCATCTTAATTGTTTTCATGCTCTTTGTTAACCTTTTCTGTCTGATATTTCTCCAGGTTCATGACTTTGTATTTGTTTTAGCTGAAGAGGATAAAAGGCTTGTTGCTTACTTGGAAGACATGTACGAAGATTCAAAAGGCAATAAGATGGTTGTGGTACGATGGTTTCACAAAATTGATGAGGTTGGTATTATTTTGCCTCACAATTTTAATGACAGAGAGATTTTCTTTTCTCTTTGTCTTCAAGATCTCAGTATTGAATGCATAGATGGATTGGCAACCGTCCTCAGTCCCCAGCATTTCAGAAAATTTCTGAATGAGGTGACACATACTCAGCTGCAACCATTTTTCTGCCACAAGCTGTTTGAAAATGAAGATGTGAAGCCCTTTGACATAACTCAAGTTAAAGGTTATTGGAAACAAGAAATACTTAGATATATGTCCATCTTTACTTCTTCAAGTGATTGTTTGAATGCTCAGCTACCTTATGATGGCCAGATTATGGAAAGAGAAGATGGCAATGATTTTGTTGAGATCAGACCTAAAAAAAGGCATCGTCAGTTGAAAGATGACGATGTGTATTCACAATCTGCCATAAGGACTGATTCAAAGGTTACGGCGTGTGTGGATGGGCAGATTTATCACAAGAGTTGCAACAATTGCAATTGCGATGCTGGATTGGGGGATTTAGTTGGAGTTGGTTCTGCTACCCTTTTGTCCAGTCCAGAAGCAAATCAAAATTCTCAACATTTGAAAGTAGGCTCTCCTGTTGAAGTCCTCTCTCAGGACAGTGGTATAAGAGGATGTTGGTTTAGAGCTTTAGTAATCAAGAAGCACAAGAGTAAGGTGAAGGTGCAGTATCAGGACATTCACGATGCAGCTGATGAAACCAAATTATTAGAGGTATGTCTTGTCATCATATGCTTTTCTAGAGGGAGAAAGGATATTGACCAATTCCTGTGTTTTACTAACTATTCTCTTATGATTTTTTCTTATAGGAGTGGGTTTTGGTATCCAAGGTTGCAGCTCCAGATCAATTGGGACTTCGATTTTCTACAAGGATGATTGTTCGGCCAGCTGCGAAGTCTAATAAAGGCAAGGTGTCATGGGCAGTTGATGTTGGTACCATTGTGGATGCTTGGTGGCATGATGGCTGGTGGGAAGGCATTGTGATTCATAAAGAATCTGAAGAAAAATTCCATGTCTATTTCCCAGGTTCAAGACTGCTTCTTTCCCTCCCTCAAAAGTTTTTTATCCTGCATTTTTTGTCTGCATTAAGTGTATGTCTTGTAACCATTAAATTCTCATATTATTTGCAGGAGAAAAGAAAAAATCAATCTTTGGCCGTTCTGACTTGAGACATTCTCAAGAATGGGTGGAAAATGGATGGATGCATGTAAAAGAAAGACCTGATGTTGTCAGATCTATATTATCATACTTGGGGATGAAGCAAGTCGTGGAAAAATCACTTAATGGCAACTCGGTAAACACTCTCACTGATGTTGTCAGACAAACATTGGAGAATAAAACTGATTCTAGTGAATCTCTTTCCGACTCTGGAGATGATAAGGTGAAAAACTTGGACACAGTTCTGGATCTTTCAAAGGATGATTTACTTGCCCGGTTGAGGTGGAAGTCATCAAGGAAGAGAAGACGTGGTGGAGTGAGCTCTGTCCATAAGCTGCATAACAGGGGTTGTGACACTAAAAACACAATGGGTGTACTGGAATCCAGTACTTATGAAAAGTTTTTTATTCCCAGAGTCGATCATGATAACTGCAAGTACATGAGAGACGCTCTATTCAGTTCTTCAGTTGTGCCCCCTCTAACAAGCTTGGTTATGTCTAGGTAGTTAATCACATGATCGTATGCGTTTAATGGTAGAGTTTTGTATCTTGTCTAGGTATGATCATCAGAGGTAAATATGTGAAATGGTGCATTTACTGGATGCGTCTTGTTTTAGGTGCTATGACTTCGATTCTGGAAATGTTTCTGTATTTTGTTAGAAAAACCTGTCACCCAAGTCCTCTCGCAGCCATGTATTTATTTGTAACAGCAGCCTGCATATTTCAGTCAGCAATTTTTGATGCAGCAGAATAACCCCTTAGAGCCCTAACTTTCTCTGGTAATTGGCACCAGTTGGTCAATGTAACATGTATATCATCTCTCTTATTATAGAATTATTCCCTTTTGTTTTCCATGTCACTTGTGGGTTAACTTTACAATCTGCATATGGTCAATTTTGGTATGTTTTCAATTTGATCCTTAATGTGAAGAGGCAAGTTCTGATTCCTTTTGGTTTCTTAAGGTGGATAAGTACAAAGTGACCTCACGTATACGGTTTGAAAAATCTTTATCAGATCTTCCCCTTTTTCAACCTCAAAACTTAAAACTTAAAAGTCTTTAAACCAAGTCAAAAGTTATCTTTTCCTGAGCCGGTGCACTGAAATCAAAATTATCTGTTCTACACCAAATCACTCACAAATTGACCAATTCTACGCTATAATTTATATTGAAATTGTACTACCAAAATAATGATGGGAACCAAACAAAATTTAAACTGTAAGTGATGTGATATAAATAGTATAAAACTAATACTAAACTTTTAAACTTTAAACCCGTTAAAAATTATTAAATTTAATTAAAAAAATATTATTTTTACTCTTTTTCTTCTCTAGAAAAGCGGCTCTATTAAGTCACAAACATGGTCATTGATAGCTAGGGTTGGGCATAATAACCCGACTCAATAAATAATACTTTTAAAAATATTTGGCAATGATAAGATTCAAACTCTCTTTCTTTTATACCCTTTTTATCACTTTACCGCTAGGTTGTAAGCCTTTTTAACGTTATTACATAAAATGTTTTATTTATTATATTATATGGATTTAAAATTTTGACAAAATCTAGAATAACGAGATTCGAATCCGCCACACAATAATTCAAAATCCCATCCCGCACTCTTACTGTTAGACCACAGTTCACCTTAAGTATATTTTGTAAAAATATTTATTTATTATATAACAAAACCCGACCTAGACCCGACTCGACTCGACAAGTCAATAGAGTTTGACTAACCCGAAACCCAATCGAAAACCTGACCCGTCTGGTTCATTTTGCCAAAACTCGAAATCGGGTCACTTTTTTTTGACTCGTTGAGTTTAGGGTCAGCGTCGGGTTGGGCGAAACCCTACCTGTGCCCACCCCAATTGATAGCCCAGAATCCCCTCTGACTCTCCGGTTTCACCCCAACCCCATCTCCTCAAATCGCCTCGGCCTAAAAGACAATCCCCATCTTGCCCTCCGCTTCTTCTCCTTCACCCAACGTAAATCCCTCTACAATTTGAAGGCAAAAAAAGAAAATAAATCAAACTTCTCTCTCCTCTTCCATCTCACTTCATCATCTCCAAGGCCCTCCACCTCCATCATGAAGTCATGATAATCTTTGCCTTTTGGTGCATGTATATTAGTAGACTTGTTCTTATTTTTATTGCCCTTATTCTTTTGAAATTTTTGTTTTGAAGTTACTCCTTCAACCACTTTTGCTTTGGCTATTATGGTAGGCACTTCAACCTTATCTCCTCTTCTATGATCTTCTTCAACTCGAAGCCTCAAAATAAGATCTTCGATTGACATTTCTTTGCGCTTGTGCTTCAAGTAAATTTTGAAGTCTTTCCAAGAAGGTAGCAATTTTTCAATAATTGCACCAACTTGAAAATGTTCATTAATTGAACATCCCTCAGCATGCAACTCATGGATTAGCATTTGGAGTTCTTGAACTTGCTCAACAACAGTCTTGGTATCGACCATAACATACTTGAGAAATTTGTCAATTACAAATTTCTTGGCACCGGCATCTTCTCTCTTGTATTTTTTCTTAAGCATATCCCAAACTTCCTTTGCAGTTTTATATGACGAATAAATGTCATACAAAATATCATCTAGACAATTCAAGATGTAGTTTCTGCAAAGAAAATCAGACTTTTTCCTAGGTCTCAATGGTTAGCAATGTTTCTTTGTTTACTGGATTTTCATCAATCTTGGAAACTTCTTCATTGATAAAATTTACCACATTCATGGTCATCAAGTAGAACAACATCTTCTGTTGCCATCTCTTGAAGTCAAGCCCTTTAATTTTTCATGTTGTTCAACATTTGCATTTTTGGAGATAATATTTACACTAACTGATTGTGATTCCATTTCTTTATTGTTTAGATTGTTGGGAGACAATAAGTGATATAAATAAATAAAAATATATGAATAAATAAAATAAACAACAATGAAATACTAACTTGTAAGAACGGAGGCTTGTATATAAAATACAATATCGTAAAATAGTATTTCTCTCCTTCTGGTAATTGAAGAGCTGTAGGAGACTGTTCATAGGATACAATCGCTATTTCTGAATTTTTGTACCACTAATTCAGAAATCTAACAAACTAATTTATTGTAATTCTCTCAGATATTGAATGAAGAATGCAAGACTAACAACAATAGCAACAACAAAATATAAAACATTTGTCCTCTATTTATAAAAATAATATGCCTCGTCAAGTGTCTTTATAAAGATGTATAACTCTCATGTAAAGGTATAATTTTAGTAAACCATTGTAACTTTACAAAAGATATAACTCTTAATAAACTATTATAACTTTAAACAAATGTATAACTCTTAAATAAACAATTACAACTCTTTACGTGTCTTTATAAATCAAACATTATGTCTTTACGAATCCATATAATACAAATATTTCTAATTCAAACATTATTACCAACATTAAGCACTTATTCAATTATTGATATAATATATCCCTAAGCTTTCACTAACTATTGAAATAGAATTATTAAAGTTTGCTAATTGGGCCACTTGTTTCGACTTATGCTGCGCGTGGGACCCAGACGTTCATAGACATGGCATTCCCGATTCCACCCACATCGCTCGCTAAAAATTCGCTAAACAATGATGAGTCAAGTGACTTTGATGTCTAAAGTGCCAACAAATTCTAATTCAAGAATAATTAACAAAAATATCAATTTATTTTAAATTGCTTTTATCTATTTCGTTTTTCTAGAACGCTTTTATTATGAATCAAAGGTTAAATGTCCATATTTTCTTCTGGCGAAGCTATGACAGCGCCAAAGCCAAAAGGAAGAAAGAGACCTGTTGGGCAGGCTCCAACGGTTACAAAGGAGCGGCTTGTGTCTTTATCCAAAAACAAAACTTGATTTGGTTAATGTAGTTTGCAGTTGTACCTAATCTCTTATGAAATGACCGATCAAATTGAATCTAAAAGCCAGGAAAAAGTAGTGTTAAGCAACATCAAAAGAGTAATTGTGTGCGAGAAAATTTCGGTAACAGTGGTCCGTGTGGGGCAGGCCTATGTGAAAGAAGCATCTTTGTCAACTAAGCATCACAAAGGCCCTTTTGAGCTCTCAAATCATGGAAATGTTGTACCTTCACTCTCAAAAGGATGCGCTTGCTCTATCAGAGCCTCAGCTAGCTAGCTGTTCTTGGATCCTTTTCTCTGTCACTCACTCTCCTGCAAGATGAGATTGAACCTCTTACCTTATAAATAATTGGCTGGTGGGCGTTCGGATAACCACGTAACAACTCAATGGCTCTTGCTGCTGAAGTTAAGAAGAAGGAGCTGCCCGGAATTGGATTCATCAAGAAGCCAAGGACCCTCAACTCACTTCCTCCAACTACCCTTGCTTCTTTGGAGTCCTTATCCATGCCTCTTGTGGGTGTTTGTGTTCTTGTTATGCTGAAGCTTCACACAACTTTTCCTACTCTTCCGTGGGTTTTTCTCATTTGTTTTTGCTGCTTTTCAGGTACAGGAAGTTGTTCTCTCTGCAGATATTAGTTGTGCTGAGTGTCAGAACAGAGTAGCCAGTATAATGTCAAGACTCAGTGGTAAGATACCAACTATAAGGTGTTAAAGATCATCACAAAACACAGATTCTACTTTGTGCTCTTTTTTCTCACTCCAACTGTACTTTATCTGTTTTCATGTGT
>JANKKC010003868.1:0-13235 GCA_026225755.1 Bursera bipinnata
TTTAATACTATGATGTTATATTACATTGAGCTTATCTAGATTAACTTTACCCTTTTCTGATCTTTTATTCCTATAAAAAAGAAATAGTACTTGGATGATTCTTTACAGTAAGGATTTTTAAAGATTGTCTTTAAAGAGAATTTTATATTTCTTGAATGAATCAAAACTCTGTATACAAGTGGTCTTTATATAGTATAAAGCTAACCTTAATACAGGAAATAAGAGATCTAGGAATTAAAACAGAATATCCTAAGAATATTTACAAAAATAAACAAGGAAAGAATCATAAATACCAAATCTGAAATATTCACCAAATCCGAAAAATATTATTCTCCAAATCTAGAAAATATTTCAACAGTCTTATATATAATACCTTGTTTCAGAGGATTTAGGAACAAAATGGTCACCATAAAGAGTATTGTTGAAAAATCTTAGTAGTCTGTACAATAAATTTGTTGGGCTGGAAATTCCTAAAATCTTTTGTATTTTGGGAAACTAAACGTGGCACCAGTTGAAACTTTTAATTGTGGAATCATAAATTTCGGATAAGTTAAAGCGCTGAGAAAGTTTTCGTAGCTTAAATCTAACTCTAAAGCTCAACTATCTATTATTGAATATTTTTCACTTATGTATTCATATATAAGTTCAACATCTTCTTTTGTATGTGTTGTGAGAAGATATCTGAAAGGTTCAAGGAAACTCATTCCAGAAGAAGGTGGCTTTACTCTTTGGGGCAAGTCATGTTGTGGAGGTAATTACTTGCATTAATTTCTATAAAGACAAAATGATGCAAGACTCTTCTCTCGCTTTCTCTTTCTATGTTTAGTTGAACCATTTTCCTTAGCCAGAGCATCCATTTCCTGTGTTTCCTCCTACGTGGCCGCCCAAAAATATGCGATTGAATTTCGATAGTTCTCAGTACACATATTAAATAAGCAATATTTATGAATTGAAATTCAATGACTCTGGAAAGAAATGAAACACTTAGCAACTAAGTATGGGCCTAACTATAGTATAAATGCAAGGACCTCATGTGTACTGTTTACCCTTGGATCAAGCTTTACAAGTCTCATTTGGGTCTTATAAGAGACATGGAGGCTAGACCTTTTGGGCTCTATATACATACATATATAGATCATATGTTCGAAAACATTTCATGCCTAAAATTTTAAGTTGGTAGATATGAATCAATTTCCTTGGGACCCAATTTATTGTATCAATCCGACAATAATGTATACTACCAAGTACTAATTATATCATACATCATAATATGATTCTTCTTTGTACACACTTAAAAGAACTGAGAAAAGAATTGAATGTATCAGCAGCTAAGAAAACACATTAGTCTCTGCTCACTGCAGTATGCTTTCAGTACAAGAAATCATTTCGATGGATATTGAATCATAGGTATGCAATGTATTAAGCAAAAAAAGTTGTAAATTTTTCCTATGACCAAGTTTGCAGACTGAAATATACATTTCTGGTGACAACAATAATGCCACCATAAGGATCCAAACAAAATAAAGACAAGGGAAGTGTGCACAGGACAAGCCAAAAAAATCCTGAACGAGCATTCTGGATACAAGGGACACTAGGAGGGCTAGGAGTGCAACTCAATGGGGAAGTCACAGAATATAAAATATATCTATTAGAAGGCAAAAAGAGTAGCAGATGCTATTGTGGCAGATAGATAATGCAGTCGCATAGTTTGAAAGTAATATATGTTGGTTGAAACATTAAGAAATAAGAGTTAAGATGAATGACACCGTATCTTTACACTATTTATAATACTTTTTTATATCATAGAATCAAAGCACTTTGAATGGTATTTATCACATAGGTTAAGGATTGCAAATGTAGCTATTAATGCATTTGCATATATCCATGTTGGATTTTTCAGGCACACCCTAGTAGATTTATCACACCATATATACAACATCTCGATTCCTATTCGGTGAAACCAATGTTCCCATATTGTTTGATTTCTCCCTATAGTCTATATAAGAAGGTGAAACTCACAAAGAAAGTATAACTGGGCAAGGGGATACTGCACCTGAGTGATTTACTAGATTGAAGTGCGGAGATTGGAGAGTTCCTGGACTCTGGTCAACTGAGCCCTGCAAGCTGCAATCCTTTCTACTTTTACAGGTTCATCCTATCATTGCAATTCTGCAAATAAATTATCTTTAATTTCGTCCATGCAACTCTCATAATAGCAATTAGCAGGTTGTTGCATGTTACATAGGCTGATTTGTGGATGGGTTGGTTTCTGAGAACAAAGAAGTAATCAGGTGAGGAGGAACGAAAGAATGCGCTTACGATGAGAAACGGGAAAATGTTTCTGGAAGAGTTGATTGCCTCCAGTTTCAGGAAACGCAAATACATGGTTACAGTTCTGAAGAGCTCAAGCTAGCCACAAAAAACTGCGATGGCGCAAAAGTTATTACAACTGAAGCTACTATTGAACCTGCAGTAAATAAATTATATAAGGGTTTTCTTCACGATCTCTCGATTTCTGTCATGCAGTTTCTAGAATCCGTTTCTCGGTTTCTGAATATACGTCAAAAGCATTTTATGAATTTTGTTATAATAACATTTTTTACCTCAATAATGAGTCACAAAAAAATAGTCTTAGTGAGCTAGTAGATTTAACAATTTTTGGAAAGCAACCATGAAGCAGCAATTGCAAGCTTCCATAGAGATCGTCCTTCAATGTATGGATGAATCACCGGAAATAAGGGCAACGATGGTTGATGTGGGCAAAAAAACTCGGAAAGATTTATCAGTCCAGTTGATGTCTTAGTTTTATACTCAATACCAAAGGTTTCTTTAGTTTCTCAACAATTTTATGGTTTCTTGGAGTCTTGTATATGGATTTGGTTTATATTATAGCAGTAAGATAGGTTTTGTATTTTCTTATGAGTATAGCTCATATTTTAAGTGCCAGTAGATATATGTTACATCCATTTCCTTTTTTTCCCTCTTATATGTGTGCCCTAAAAATTCAATAGCAATCAGCAGACACCGAACAAACAGTAGATTCAGAATAAAATTCAGCAATGTGTAAAGATATCGGCTGGTAGGTGAATCTACCGCCAGAATTCCTGGCCAGTGGCAACTTCGTTAGGACCCGATTTACTGTGCTGATTCTGCGGCAAGATATACAAGATATCAAGTAAATGCATCATGCAGCAGACCATTATTCTTCATCCTGTTAAAAGGTCATTGCTTGACATACAATGCCTAATGCTTTATGTAAATGTCTAGTGATGATGATGACACAGAAGGGTCCGAAGAAAATAAGGATGATGGGAAGAGTGCCAGGTGGACAAGATCCTCAAGAGCAACAACAACGTTTTATTCATCTTCGATCTAACCAGGTTCATGTTTACTTGTACAACCTTAATTTTCATTATCGCCCTTCAGGTGCCATCGGCATCAAAACTATTATTTGAAAACGAAACTATTACATGCATATAAAACTAAGAATTTCGAGACATGATAAACGCTTTTCTTTCTATTAATAATAAACAACGGAAATGTGGCAACGGATAACTGACTAGGCAGTAGGAGCGTCGGCGAATTAAGTCTCGAATGTAGCATAGACCCTTGCATACCTGAACCTCCCTGTCCAAGAAACGGCAGCATCCTCTCTAACCACGTCGTTGTGCTTCCTATTGCCAACTATCTGTAGAGTGCTACCATTATAAGCCTTATTAGTGAGCACGATAGATATGATGGCATGTGAAGTAATTGTTCCATCCGAATGCCTTGGGCACGGCCAACTGGGGTTGAGTTGCGCTCAGGGCCCTCTGTTTTAGGTCATCACTGATATAAACGGTTCCGAATTGAGTCATTGACCAAAGCTTGTCCTGGACCAGCTGAGACGTCCTGGAAGTACAAGGACATTTTCGTTTCTTTGAGCTTGCTGGCAGCATTAGCGGCTGTTATGAACATGGGGAATTACCAAAAATAGCCATTTTAGAAGGGGGTCTTTCAAAAATAACTAAGTCTCCATGTTTCTCTCATTCAAAAATAATTGAGTTGTTCGGTTCGAATGTACAAACAAATCTTGTGTTTGATGATTACGTGATTAAGGATTTAGTTGGGTATTTACTAGGTCAACAGCTAGGCTAATCTGATGGCAATGTGTTATTATATGCTACGGATGAACAGGATAAGTCCAGACCAACTCAGAGGGCTTCTTCTTTAGCTGCCTTATGCTCTGCTTTTAATCCATCTTCTGGTAAATCATCTAGTCCGGTAAATTATCTGCTCATGCCACAAATATATAATAAATTTCCTACCATTTTTGTGTAATTATCTTCTCATACTATGTTGATATTTAATGCATTGTGGTTGATAAACATGTTTGAGCTTGGTAGTTCGATTTGATTTTAGATAATAACAAGTTAGACATGTGGTTTTAGACTAAAAAACAGTCACAATTTAGATATCATGCTGACAATTTGATAGTTTAACAATGCCTAAAAAAATTAAAATCAAACCCCTTAGACATCACTGGAATTGACATTATAGGATAAATTAGTCTTTGTTAATCATAATGGTCTCATTTACTCTCTTGCAATATGTCTGTCAATCAGATTCTTATTTAAATAAATATTAAAAAATATATCTAGTTTAGTTATTTTACACATAAAAAATCAAATCTAATAAATATTACGAGTTTTGAAACTCACGACTTAAAAAAATAAAGCTTACCAATGTTATAGTAGTTAATTTATTTTGATAACATAACTACTTAATGTGATTATTTTAAAATTAATAACAATACCAACTAACCAAAAAAAATTAGCTGAAATCAAAATTAAATGATTCTCTTTAGACAAGTACGAGCATCAAGTTGTATATTAGAGTTTGTATGAATATTCACAATTTGCCATCATATTTGATATGCATCTAGACAAGCAGTCATCAGCACATAAACATTCATCAGTCATCAGCTCATGGATGACACTAGTTCTCAGGTAGCATAAATCAACTAGAAGTGATTTGTTTTCGAGTTGTATTATGAACACATCCTAAATTGATAAATGTTTACACTAAGAAGGTAATGTATCAAGATTGTCTAAGCATAAATGCCTCAAACTAACAACCAGACCAAACACATAAAAATAGAAAGTCAAAACTTCAGGTGGTGAAATAGTGATGCCAATCACAGTACTCCAGGACTAAAGAACTAACAAGCCACTTGGCCAACAAAAATGTTGACAAATAATTCATTTCAATAAAGCATCCGAAAGTTAATATGTCAATCTTAAGGCAGTAGCAAAAGAAGATGAAGGAAGGCATAAACACATATGGGAAAATAACATGTTACCCAGCTTCATCTCATTTATTTTTAATATATATTTTGCAGCTATCGGTTGTGCGGAGATTCAGCAAGATTACAGCCTCTGTGAGAGTACTCCTAGTTTAATTCAGAGTCGTCTGTTTACTATTAAAATATAGCCTTAAATCATAAATGTTAACTATAAAATGTGATTTGCTCAAAGTAATCTATCGATAAAAGTGATCTTTGATATTTAAAAAAAAAAAAAAAAATTAATTTTTTTTTTTCGGACCAAAGATGACAGATCGATATCATGTGCCTTTGCCAGCAATGACCCAAAATCCTAGCTAGATTAATTAGTTGATTCCTCTGCAAAGATCTTAAAACACCCTTATTTCCTCCGTTCATTTGGTTTCTTGAACTCTTAAAACTTTTGACAAGTTTTCAACTTTGGATTCTTGGTAAAGCTAAGCGATGCGGAGGGGCCACTCATTACAATTTTATTTATTATTTAATAAAATTTAACGTTAATCAACTTCAAGGTGTAGCTACTCAAAGCTTTAGTTTAATTTCTTCTTTTAAGACAAAAATAATATTATATATTGGTCCTCACCACGCTGCATACTTTTTTTTATACTGTACGAGTATTCACTGTCCAAGTCTGATTACTTTAATTACCTCATCTACTAGTCCTAACCTAACCACGGTGCATACTTTTTGTATCTGTCGACCAGCGAAAGAAATCTTACCATCTACTCGGCTGATTACTTCATACAGCAATCTCATTTTTGCACTCACAAACACAACCACTTGCAACTTTCTTCCCTCCACCTCAAAAATATGGCAGAATCATTTGTCTCTGTAATTGCTGACAAACTCTTGGGTAAGCTTGGATCTCTTGCTTATCAACAACTTTGCTTGGCATGGGGTCTCAAAAATGGCATACATGAGCTTGCCGACACGGGGTAAATACATAGACACCCCCGAGGTTTAGTTTAAGTAACAAACTCACCCCTGTTATTCATAAAGTAACATAAACACCCCCAGAATTGGAAAATATGGGGGTCTTGACCCATGAAAATAGGGGTCTTAATGTTACTTTAAATATCAAAATGGGGGTGTTTATGTTACTTTATGAATAACAGGGATGAGTTTGTTACTTAGATTAAACCTTGGGGGTGTTTAGTATTTACCCCTTGCCGACACCTTGACCACTATCAAAATTGTCCTCTCAAATGCCGAGGAACAAAAGGCACACAATCCTAGAAACGATTTTTGAATTTTTATAATGGTTGTACACAAAAAAATGGTGTTCAAAGTAATTATTTGGGTGTAAATAAGGCCAACCATAGAAAAATTAATCATATAATTTCATATGGTATAAGTTACACGTTAATAGTTGTATATACATAAAATACACCCTATAAATTAATTTTTTACTTAGTGAAGTTGAGTTATTGTTAAAAACATTTTAAATATTATGAATTATTAGGTTAGATTTTAATAAAAAATTCAAATGAACAAAAGATAATATTTCATAGTTAACATAAAATATTATAGAAATAAAATAATTTGAGTATAAAATAATTAATAACATTTAGTTTATGTTGTCTACCTACTATTAACAAATTAAGGAAATTTTGTTACAGATATTTTTAAACTTTCTTTAGTTTGCCTCAAAATAAATTTTTGGTTAGGCCATTACATATGATATAAACTAAAAGCTCAAGAAAGCTCCAAGAATAACAATTATAAATAAATACAGGGAGAAGAGGAAGAGTCATCACTGGTCATAGAGAAGACACATTAAATTAGAGAAATATATCGTTGCTATAATGAAACTATGTAATTTTACTCAAAAATTATCATCACTGTACACATTAAAATGTTATTGTTAATCACTTTATAACATTTTAAATATTATGAATTATTAGGTTAGATTTTAATAAAAAATTGAACAAAAGATAATATTAGATTGTATATATGAATAAATTAAATTTATTAATTCATTTGGTATTTTAATTTTACTGTATGTAACTTGTAAGGTTTAGAGTAGCTAAAAAGAACCGAGATTCTTCCTCTTGAATAGTGTCGACTTTAGGTTTGAATTCCTTGCATATTTCTATTTCTATTTATATAAAAGTTGTAAACATTTATAAAAAACCTGTAAAGACTCATAAATAATCATTTATATTTGTATTTTTTTACAAGTTTTTCTTATAGTTGTTCATAATTTTTATATAAACTTTTATAATATTTATGTGAAATTTAAAATTGACGTATTGTTGCTGATGTTAAAGAAATTGAAAACAAAGGGCCTGAAGGGAATTTATGTTACGATAGTGGTCATTTTATATTGAAAAATTATGGTCTAGATTGGGCTAGCTCTGAGTTTTTGGGCTCTTTTTTCTAGTTTCAGAAAATGTTACTGATTGTTAAAAATCTAGTTTCCGGAGTTGTTCGGTTCGACTGTACAAAGGAATCTTGTGTTTGATGATTATGTGATTAAGGATTTAGTTGGGTATTTACTAGGTCAATAGCTAGGCTAATCTGACGGCAATGTGTTATTATATGCTATTGCGGACTAGGATAAGTCCAGTTCCAATCAGGGAGGACCAACTCAAAGGCCTTCTTCTTTAGCTGCCTTATACTCTGCTTTTAATCCATCTTCTGGAAAATCGTTGAATTATCTGCTCATGCCACAAATGTATAATAAATTTCCTGCCATTTTTGCGTTTAATTATGTCCATTTTTAATGTAAACAAAAAGGTACATGCAACGCTGATTTATCCTACTTTGCATGTTTTATTTTTAGGAAATCAAATAGAGTTGTCAAGGAGATCCTTATTAGTGAAATACTGTCATGATTTTTAATGCATTGTGGTTGATAAACATGGTTGAGCTTGGTGGTTCGATTTCAGATGAAGTATAATAGCAAGTTTCGCATGTGGCTTTAGACTGAAAAATGAGGACTCAACCCATCATGACTCACATCTGGAATTTGCCATCCCATTAATGTCATTCTTAGTCTTTGTTACATAATGTCAATAATAAATCAAGCCAGTGATAACTCATGAAGGTATTAATCTGCTAAGACACACGGTAGACCCAGGGTAATCCTCGACCTTCTGAAAAATATTTGATAATAGATGAGAATAGTAAAATTATGCTCATTAACAGTGACGGAGCTTGAAAGAAATTTTTGGGAGGGTCAAAAGAAAAACTCAAATTTTTGTCTCTTAATTAAGGCCATTTTCACTTGAAAGTTCACAATTATAAAAATTTTCAATAACTTTACTAATTATTTCTAAAAATATGGCAATAAGTTTAGAGTTTTTGATCAAATATTATTTTATTGTTTTGGCATAAACTTTAAGGATATTTTTTGTTAGTTATCCATTAACTATTGTATCAGTTTGATATTATATAATTCATATTTATATATAGGCACGAGATACATATCCCATGAGATTAATTGAGATAAGCGTAAGCTAGCACATATACCTTCGTTTCAGGAAAAAAATATTATAATTATATGGGGTTATGTATTTGTTGTTGTTTATAAGTACTTTAACTAAATTTGAAACAAAATAAAAACTCATCAATTCTAATATTTATAATATCTATAATACAATTCTTCTTAAAATATATATTATCTAAAATCTCATCTCAAATACAATTCATCGTATCATTATATCATTCGACCCTCATTTTAATGAAATTTGTGATTTTTTTTAGGTGAAGAGTATTATTTATTATTCTTCAGACGCAAGTGAGTCCTTCACTAACTATGCTGCCTGCTTTAATCTATAAGTCACAAAATAATAAGTAAAAGTTTTTATCAAATTTTATATAATATTAAGAATTTTTATCAGATAGTCCTTGCAAATTATTAAAAGAATTTATTTATATTTAAAAAAAGCTGCTCAATTACCAAAACTCGTAAAATGATCAAACAATTAATTCAGTAAAAAAATTAAAGTCAAAGTGGGGTTATTTGACCCCGATTGGACCCCTGAAGACATGTGTCGTGGAAAAGTAGGAAATGGTGTTGATGCACGATTGGTAAGGCAGAAAATGAGGGAGAGATGATGGCATGTTTAGAGGCATTTATGGGCTAGGACAGGCCAACTCACCAAAATTTTAATTTTGTGGACTACAAAAATAACCAACCTTTTTTAAAAAATAACTTGTAATTTCGATCCATTAAATAATATTGTATCACAAGTTTTATAAAATAAGTTTATATAAATAGATTGTTGATTTTATCAGAAACTTTAATATTAAAGTTAAATTTACATTTTCATTAGATTTTATTAAAGATTTTAACATTAAAGTTATTTTTATAGTTAAAAGAATCGAATATTTAGGTATTTGAATCTCTTACTATCAATTAAAATAAATTTATATATTTAGTTCAGTTATAAGATCTAATATTATTATATATTTATCTATTTATAAAATCTAAGATTAATATGTGTAATCGACTTATAGACCAGCTAAAAAGTGAGGCTCACAAAATGAGATGGTCTTTGTCAATTATAGAAATTAATAAAATTATTTTAAGACTCCCACCTTCACCAGGTACAAAAGTTAGCGGCAAATTAAACTTACCACGTATTAGTCATTTGAGAAGACTACCTTCGTCAACTATAGAAATTATCAGGAATCTTATGCGCTTGTCAGGATCATCTTTTGTGTCTTAATCACGGCAAAAGCTGGAATAAATGAGGGGCCACTGCTTTAATTAAGACTGGGGCAGAGCCTAGGAATGGTGAGTCAAGAACGAACACGAGATGCACATAAAAGTATAAAGGTATACGCATATATCAATTAGAAATTAAAAAGGTCTCCATGAAGATAAGAATATACTTTCTGAAATAGAAAAAGACGACTACTTTAATTATATAGACAACTTTTTAATATTTTTTACAAATAGTTGCTAAGAGTTTTATGAATTTTCATATACTATATTCTGGTTATGTTATATTAATAACTTAATTAAATTCCTTGCATACTTAAAATAGGTAATTTCTATTTAGATAATTATAAGCAATGCAGCGTCATTACAATTTTATTTATTATTTAATACAATTTAACGTTAACCAACTCAAAGCTTTAGTTTAATTACTTTAAAGACAAAAATAATATTAAATATTAGTCCTCACCACGCTGCATACTTTTTTAATATTCTGATTACTTTAATTACTTTTTTATACTTTGATTACCGGGTGGGCCCTACCTCAGCTACTAGTCATTACCTAACCACGCTGCGTACCAGCGCAAGAAATCTTACCCTCTATTCTACTTAGCTGGTTACTTCATACAACCAATCTCATTTCAGCACTCACAAAACACAACCACTTGCAACTTTCTTCCCAACACCTAAAAAATATGGCAGAATTATTTGTCTCTGTTATTGCTGATAAAGTCTTGGGTAAGCTTGGATCTCTTGCTTATCAACAACTTTGCTTGGCATGGGGTATCAAAAATGACATACTTGAGCTTGCCGACACCTTGACCACTATCAAAACTGTCCTCTCTNACTGCTGACGAACAACAGGCTAACAATCCAAGCCTCGCACTTTGGCTGGGAAAGATTAAGGCGGTCTGCTATGATGCAGAAGATCTACTGGATGAAATTGAGGCTGAAGCTCTACGGGAGCAAGTTGTTGCAAAGCATGGCACAATTACTAGAAAGGTAAGCCACTTCTTTTCGTGCCCAAAATCGCTCGCTTTCCGTTTTAAGGTTGGCCATAAGATTTAGGCGATTAAAGAGAGATTAGTTAAAATTGCAGCTGATAAGACTAACTTTAATCTCACTGCTGAGAGAAATGAAAACAAATATACTCCAGTTAGGGAGAGAGAAACCCACTCCTTTGTATGTGCTTCAGATATTATTGGCAGAGATGAAGATAGAGAAAAGATTATAAAGCTAATAACGTCCCCAACAGATGATGAAAATATCTCTGTGCATACAATTGTTGGGATAGGAGGTTTAGGAAAAACTGCTCTCGCAAAATTAGTGTACAATGATGAAAGAGTAGACCAACATTTNTGACTTAAAAATATGGGTGTGTGTTTCGGAGGATTTCAATCTAAAGCAATTGCTAGTGAAAATTGTTAAATCTGCAACCAAACAGAAAAATATCGAATCGGATGTTAACCAGTTGCAAGATGAACTTCGAGGAATTTTGAAAGAAAAAAAGTACTTACTTATACTAGATGATGTTTGGAACGAAAGTCGTGAAAGATGGGTTGATTTAAAGACTTTATTAATGGGAGGTGCTTATGGAAGTACCGTTATAGTGACTACAAGGAGTCATAAAGTTGCCTCAATTATGGGCACTATGCCTAACTTTAAATTAATGGGTCTTTCCTACGAGGAATGTTTGTCTTTATTTATTAAATGCGCATTTGAAAAAGGGCAGGAACAAAACCATCCCACTCTAATGAAAATTGGTGAAGAAATTGTGAGAAAATGTGGAGGAATTCCANCTGGCAGTGAGAACATTGGGAAGCCTACTTTTTTCTTCTACTGATGAACAACATTGGAAGGATGTCAGAGATGATGGGATTTGGAAATTACCACAGGAGCAAAATGACATTTTACATGCTCTAAAACTAAGTTAYGATCATTTGCCATCTTACTTGAAACCATGTTTTGCTTATTGTTCTATTTTTCCAAAAGATTATGAATTCCTTAATATCGAGTTGATTCAATATTGGATGGCCCATGGACTTCTTCAATCATTTGATGAAAATCAAGATTTAGAACATATTGGCCGTCAATATTTAAAGGAACTGACATCAAGATCTTTCTTTCAAGATTTTGATGAAATGGTGTATGACATAGTATATAGTTTTAAAATGCATGATCTTATGCATGACCTAGCAACGTCATTGATTCGAAATGAGCATTTATCGGTGATCTCTATAGATCAACCTATTCCCAAAACAATTCGGCATTTAACATTTGCTAGTGTTGATGTGAGTGGATTAGATCTTTCAACCTCGTTACCTGCTTGTCAGGTGAGAACCTTTATCACGACGGAGGAAATTCATCAATCACTTTCTATTGGATCACTCATCCCAAGTTTGAAGTTCTTGCGATATCTAGTTTTATATGGTGGTGAATGTAGTGTACAATTATTGCACAAAAAGAATATTGGTAATTTAAAGCATTTAAGATGTCTTATTGTAGAAAAAGCTTGCGAAATAGAGAAACTACCAAACTGGATATTCAAGCTACGTAGTTTGCAAACTTTATTACTTCCAGGATGCGACGAATTACTGGAGTTGCCTAGAGAAATAAGGTATCTAATTAATCTCAGAATGCTCGTGTTTTGCACAAAACAAAGATATTTGCCAAAAAATGGAATTGGCTGTTTGAATTCGCTACGGTCTTTGGGAATTCTTTATTGTGAGAATTTAGAATATATGTTTGAAGACATCGATGGTCTCAGAGTGCTTCAAACATTAGCAATTAATAATTGTCCAAAGCTAATTTCGTTACCACGTAACATGAAAAACTTAAGCAAATTGGAGAATCTGATATTGATTGATTGTGTAAGCCTGAGCATAGAATCAAAAAGGGAAGATAATCATCAAGATCTCAATAGCACGGGGCCTCCGCTTCGAATGCTTTGGATTCATACATTGACGACGTTGGTGGAATTGCCGCAATGGCTCCTTCAAGGCACTCTTAAGACCTTGCATATTGAAGATTGTTCCGATTTCGAGGCACTACCAAAGTCAATTCAAGATCTCAAATCACTCCAAGTTCTTCATATTGCGGATTGTCCAAAATTGTTGACTCTACCGGAGAATACAAATCGCCTCCATGCTCTGAGAAAATTAACAATTCGGAGGTGTCCTAAACTAATCGAAAGATGCGAACCGGAAAAAGGTGAAGATTGGCCGAAGATTGCCCATATCCCCA
>JANKKC010003869.1:0-10032 GCA_026225755.1 Bursera bipinnata
TTCTTGAAGATTGTTGCAGGTAAATTGTTTTATGCCTCTAGTTGAATCTAGAGAGAACCTGATTATTCTACCCATTGTTGATATAGTAGAATAATTTGCCTTGTGGGTTTAGTACTCTCCAAATTGGAGAGGTTTTTCCCACGTTAAATTGCTTGTGTTGTGGTTGGTTGACTTGCTTCAGAATTTTGATTGATTGTGCATAGAATAGTTTTCTGTTTTCAGTCGTATTTTAGTTGAGTAATTGGATTTTGGTTATGCTATTATCCAAACATAACACAATTTGATGAGCCATTTTAGAGCTTAATTATGAGTGAGACCTACTTGTGTTAGTGGAATGTCTTGATAGATTTGAATTATTCTCAAGAGAACATTAAATTCATATAATCATATACTAAAAATAATGAACGGGTAAATAAGAAATTGTTGTTCAAAGTGCACTTATGAGTTCAACAAATTTATGGAAAAATTGTTTGTCCCACATGGGAAAAGTATAAAAAACCAAGCACGTTTATATAAAGTTACTGATTCTCAATGAAGAAGCTCATATAGCATAGATGCTTTCTCTTGCACATGTGGGGAGGTTGTTGGGGGTTGGAGGTTGGTGGTGTTGTGTATAAATCCTCGGGCTTGGGCTTGGGTTTGGGTTTGGGTTTGGGCCTGTGAACACAAACGCCAAGTTGAAAACCTACTCCTCTAATTGGGCGTGGTTTTGGTTTTGTAACTTTTTCTTTAATTTTTTTTGTTTATTTTATATTGACTTTAATGATCAAAAGGTTTTGGCATTACGAATGACCTTAATGGCTTGTAACTGATAACATTATGACAGGGTAGATTTAGTGTAAAGGAGAAGTTGTTGCATTTGTGAAGTTTGTGATGTTGTTGGTAGATTTTATGTTGCTACTTTTAGGTTGAACATTTGTTAAAGTTTGTGGTGATGTTTTAGGATTGATTTAGTGNTAGAAAATGGTGTGTTTAAGAGGGATGAACAATAATCCCGAAATTCAATTTTGAGGGCTTCAAAAATCACTCTAATAAGTGTTTAAGAGTATCCATTTTTGGATCATATGGAATCATAAAAAATAGCAAGTATGCTTTGTGTTTAATTTAAATTATTAATTAAGTGAACTTTTCAAATTAAATTTCTAGTATAAATTAAGAATCCACCTAGAGTTCAGTGACTTCCAACTCTCCAAGAAAGCAATTGTTTACTATGCATGTCAATTTGATTACTATTATCCTTGCATTAATGGGAGAGCTCATGTACTTATATATATGGATTAACTAATTGATTTTAGTGATGATAATAGGGGTATTTATTCTGACCATTTAGTTATAATTGACGAAAATATTAATCTCAATTTTTTATTAAACTAATATTTACCTTTAAAAAATTTAATATTAGTAAATTGTATAATAACTGTTGATATATAAAATTGATATTCTTTTAAAGATAAATATTAATTTAATAAAAAATTAAAATTAAATATTTTTATCAAATCTGGCCGAAGGATTAGAGTAAATACTCTGCTGATAATAGCAACAATATACGAATGGCCTCCAAGGGGTTAGGTGGAGGCTCAGAGTGTTAAGAGTAAAGAGAATGATTTTGAAATGATACGTTAATGTGCTGATGAGTCGCCATGATAGCGAGGACATGATTCATGAGAAGCAGCTCTATAGTATTATATAATGATAATAAAAGACAAGAGTCCCAAAAGACTCCAAAATGCTGCAAAGTTCCAAAACCAAAAAATCAACTCAGTGTTCAACAACTGTTAAGAGAATTCTCGAACTTCGTTTTCTGCAAGCCCACAGAGGAGAGCCAAAGATATATCACCACCGCTTGGTACTCGACTGAAAATGAATGAATATTAATTTGTACAGTTTTAAACTTTGTACAGAGACTGTACTGATAATTGAAGACGCTGGGAGTTGGCTTAATTAATTTAACGGAGAAGATGAAAGCCCACAAATTAATCATAGCGGATGAATATTAATCATACTGGACGTACTCCATGAAGGAGACAACTCTCTTGGGTTTTGTGGCCAACAATTTGACACTAAAGCTACTACAATTGACAATTATAAAAGAGACAGTTTTACTTTTGGTGGCACTTATCTTGGGATATCATTTAAGCCAATTTTTTCAACAATCCTGACCCACTTTCTCGTCAATTGTCAATTTAATATGGTTTACCCTTAGGGTGTAATTAAGGTGTAAGTCACTCAAATAAATCAATCCATCGTACAATTAGATAAAGTAATATTTTGGATTTAAATTTATAATTATTTAATTAATACTCTAATATCATATTAATTATCATTTAACTTAAAAACTTAAACTTTTAAATATAAATTTAATATTTGATATATTCCTTTATCAATATTTATAACATAAATCGAGTCATAAACATATTAAAATATCTTATAGTAAGCTAAACGTATTATCCATAGATTTTGACTAATGTCACGTGTCAGTTGATGGTTCGAAGTCAATCAAAAATCAAATCATTAGAAAATTTGAACCAGCCTTGTTAGTTGAGAGCATGACCAGTAGACATTTATCATAAAAGATGGAGGGTTATTTACATAATTTTCTTTTCCTACCTCCTATTTTAGAAATAATTGTAAGGTAAAAGGACATTTCAAAATTGACTTATTTTTAAAATATTTAAATGTTATGATATTCTGTTTTATGACAGATAGCATTTGATATTATATGAAAATATTCAACATCGTTCAACAGTATTCAACCGGTCATGACGTTTAATGAAGATCAAATTTTAATGAGACTTTAATTTAAATCAAAATTTTAAAATCTCCAATATTGTAATTACATCTTTTTTAGAAAATTTTAGAACTCAAGCTTTTAGGAAGTCTATCTTTTTAATTTTAAAAATAAAATTAATTAAGTTAAAAATTTAATAAATCAATGCTTAAATTAAGAAAAAATAAAAAATAATATTTCTCTCAAAATTTTGATAAAAAAATCATTATTAAACATATTTATATTAATGCCTCTGATAGTTCATCAAATAAATATTTTGTTTCGTATTTTTCATTCAATTAAGTTTCAATCTATTGAATTTATGTTTTCTATATAAAATTTATCATTATAGGATGTGCATAAAAAATGAGTAGACCAATAAAATTTTAAGTTCAAACAACTCATGATAAATAATAATAATCTTATTATCTCATATTGATTGAAGTTCTTATGTTACAAAATCATATGAAACACCTAGTAAGTTTACGTTTTGCACAAATATTCCTTTTATGTAGAGAATGTATTTATCCTTTTGCGAATTATAATCACCAAAAAATGGGATAAAATAGGCTATAATTTTAGCATGGTTTATATCATTGTTGACTGATATGATGGTGATATTTGTTGATGTGCTTTAGGGTTAATTTGTTTGTTTATATAGATAGAGAAAAGATTCGCATCAAGATATCAAAAAAAAGGGAAAGAGTTACGTAAACATTCAACCAACTTGTATAAGGTAACTCATATATTTTGATATAAAACAAATTTATTCTTCAGGTAATATGAGAGAGATTAGACATAAGGGATAAATAATTTTGTAAGGATGTGAAAAGAGATATGAAAGAGATTAGAAATAACACCGGATTTAGTAGATGAAACGAGATATTGAATTACGTTAAATATTATCTCAACATTTTTTCGCACAATTTCTTACACTAGAAACAAATTTATTTTATGACTTGATATATATCTATATATATATTCGTATTAATATGTATAACTAATGTGGCTGAGAAAATATAAGTAAATAATTTAGTACAAGTATAGACTATGTTTAATACCAAAACTTTTGGATAAATAAATTGCAACAATCTTTCCTGAGGTTTCGCAAAGAAAGTAATGGCCTCCAAAGTTTTGACAAATGATGGTAACCTTATCCGAAGTCTAATTATTTTAATGGATTTTTATTAATGTTATTATAATGTAAATATACTTTTATGCTTAATTAATTATTTCTTAAACATAAGATTACAACGTCATTAATAAAAATTCATTAAATAAATTAGAATTTAAATAAAATACTTGTAATTTTGTTAAATATTTATAGTTTCTTTATTTTTTAATTTTTGTGAAATCTAGCTCGCACGAGACTGCTGTAAATTACTCAATATGTTCCAAAATTTTCTCCAAAATCAATTTGTCTCAAATCTCTAGGGGAATCTTTTTCTCTACATATCTTCCTACCTTGTGTTTCAATATTAATTAATTAATTAGTTCCTGCATTAATTAATTAATGGGGAATTACTTACATACCCTTTAGATTTAACTAAAATTATGGACAACCAAACATTTCAGATATTTCTAATATTACCCTTGACATTTGAAATATCACAAATACACCCCTTACCGGCAACTTCGTAAGTTAATAGTCGACATACCCTTCAATGAAAAAACTAAAGACGATGGCTCCACAAAAGAGTATGTTTTACTCATTAATCAACTTGATTGATAAAATACATATTTTACCTTAATATTTAAACATGAGATTGTAATAGCAACTTTCAATATGAGATTGTCGAGTGAAAAAGGATTCTAAGTTCTAGTTAATTATAATGGGCAACTTTGTATATAGCAAGCAAGGTAGTTTCTAAATTAGTAAACTAATTGAAGAGAAAAAGTTAAATCTCCAGCTTCGATAGCTAGTGTGCTTAAGATATAAAAAGCAAAAGCTAGCCAAGAAGGGTTACTGTGTCTCTTTTCTCATTTTCTCTATGAATGATACGGGTGGTATACTGTACTTTCCTCCTTAATTTCTAGTATAAATTTAAGAATCCACCCAGAGTTTAGTGACTTCCAACTCTCCAAGAAAGCAATTGTTTGTTTACTATGCATGTCAATTTGATTACTATTATCCTTGCATGAACGGGAGAGCTCATGTAATTAATTACTTATATATAAAGACTAATTAATTGATATTAGTGATGATAATAGGGATAATTACTCTGACCCTCTAGTTAGAATTGACGAAAATATTTAGTTCTGATATTTTGTTAAACTAATATTTACTCTCTAAAAATTTAACAGTTTTGAATTACACAGTAATTGTTGATGCCAAAAATTGATATTTTTTTAAAGATAAATATTAATTTAATAAAAAATTAAGATTAAATATTTTTATCATATCTGGCCGGAGGATTAGAGTAAATACTCTGCTGGTAATAGCAACAGTATACGAATGGCCTCCAAGAGGTTAGGTGGAGACTCAGAGTGTTAAGAGTAAAGAGAACGATTTTGTAATGGTATGTTAATGTGCTGATGATTCATGAGAAGCAGCTTATAGAATTATAATAATGATAATAAAAGACAAGAGTCCCAAAAGACTCCAAAATGCTGCAAAATTCCAAAACCAAAAAATCAACTCAGTGTAACAGTGTTCAAGAAGTGTTAAGAGAATTCTCGAACTTCGTTGCACTGCAAGCCCACAGAGTCAAAGATATCACCACCGCTTGGTACTCGACTGAAAATGAATGAATATTAATTTGTACAGAGACTGTACTGATAATTGAAGACGCTGGGAGTTGGCTTAAATTAACGGAGAAGATGAAAGCCCACAAATTAATCATAGCGGATGAATATTTATCATACTGGACGTACTCCATGAAGGAGACAATTCTCTTGGGTTTTGTGGCCAACAATTTGACACTAAAGCTACTAAAATTGACAATTATATTCAACATTATTTAATAGTATTCAATAATTCATAACTTTAAATTATCTAACAAGGATCAAATTTTAATAAGACTCTTTAATTTTTGTCAAAATTTAAACATCTCCAATATTGTAAGTACATCTTTTATTTAAATTTTAGAACTCAAATTTGTATGAAATCTATCTTTTTAGTTTTAAAGATGAAATTAATTAACTATAAAATTTAATAAATCAATGCTTAAATTGAGAAAAAATAAAAAGTAATATTTCTCTCAAAACTTTGATAAAAAAATCATTATTAAACGTATTTATATCAATGCCTCTCATAGTTCCTCAAATAAATATTTTGTTTTGTATTTTTTATTCAATTAAGTTTCAATATGGTGAATTGATGTTGTCTATATAAAATTTCTCATTCTAGGATGTGCCTTAAAAAAAAAAGAGTATACCAATAAAATTTGACTTTTATTAAATAATTGATTAAATAATACCAATCGTACCAAACCAACTTTGAATCATACCAATTATATAAGTTGATTGTACATCTAGAATTATTAAAAATGAAAATGAACCAAACCAACTAACAACCAGAATACTAAATATCGAGATTGTGACTCGTATTTTAATTGAAAATTGATTTTACAACCAAAACCTATATATCTTGTTCATTTAGGATCAAAATAATTAGCCCTTGTTTATATATATATCCTGATTTATCTTTATTGGATTTTTTTTTTAATATAACGATCAACAAAAATTAATAAGGTTATCAAATTAGTGTCAAATCATTTTGGCATCAATAAACCCTAAGATTAGTCTCGATAAAGGTTACAATAGCAAATAGTAGAGTAGGGGCCAAGAACCGTCCCAATCTTGAAAATTAGTCTCCACTATCCAAATCCCTTTCCAGCTGTGAATTTTGAATAGGATTGATTTTCTGTTAATGGCATCAATCAATTATGTAAATTAATTGTTAACAATTCTATTAACAAAAAAAAAAAAAAAAAAAATCAGATGGTGATGTTNATCAATTATGTAAATTAATTGTTAACAATTCTATTAACAAAAAAAAAAAAAAAAAAACTCAGATGGTGATGTTAGAGGCTTCATGAAACATTTAGAACATGTGATGTAATGAGATAATTAGCAAAATTAATCATAAATAGATCAAGCTGGACCTACATGAGATTGATGTTTAAAACATTTTAATTATTTTAAATCCCATCTTGTTTTTCTCCTTGCCAACTAACCTTCGCAGCTCAACTAATTAGGGTTTTTGAGTTATGTTAATACATCTAGAAGATATAAATAAGTATACATAACTTTCGAAATAACCATCTACATAAAAGTTGTAAATTAATATATAAAAGTTGTTTATGCTTATTTACGAGTATTTGTAATAATTTACAAGTTTTATATACGCGGTTAAATCTTTTATATGAGTATTTATAACTTTTATATAAAAATATAAAAATTTATGTATCCTTGCATCTATGACTCATGTATTACACTCTAAAAGTAATTTTAATTACGTTAAATAAATATAAGTTTACATATATACTAATCCTGATTTATCTTAATTGGATTTTTTTTTAAATATAACGATCAACAAAAATTAATAAGTTAGATAAGAGAAAAATCTTATATATATGGAAATTTATGAGAAATAACCAAATTGGGAGGGATGTAATGAAAATACCAGGTTTCAATAACTTTTTGGTTTATCTACCCAACTTTAATCTTTTGGACTAAAATGCCCCACTACCCTATATATAATACCCCAAACCCCTTACATTTCCCCCCAGTACACTCAAAAAACACTCACACTCTAGACACCCTTTCCAAATCGACGAATCGCAGCAAAACTTTCTCACTTGTTGGAAAAAACTCTCTTTCTCCGACTCGGGTAAGTTTCCTCCTTCTTTATGTTTACTTGGAAGTGATTGCTTGAGTTTTTGGTTGTGGGAGTGTTGAAATCAGCCAGAAAATGCAAAATTCGACAAAAAAAAAGACGAAACAGTCATGAAGACCGTAGCCCGTAACGCTACGTAGACAATAGCGAGAGGCTTAACGGGCAGTGTAAATAAGGCATTTTTCCAAGCCAGTTTCAGTTTATTTACTTTGCCTGTTAAACCCTTTACTATGGTCTTTGTAGCACTACGGGCTACGGTCTTCATGACTCTTACATCTTCTCTGGCCCCGATTCGCGTTTTTGGCTAAAAAAACTGTTTCGTGTTTTTGTTTTTGTTTGTTGGTTCTGTTGGAATTGTGTGGGAGTATTTTGTTGCTTTTATGAGTGCGGAAACTTGCCGGAAAAAGCAAATTAGGGTCGGAGAAGACAAAACGATCATGAAGACCGTAGGCAGTAGCGCTACGAAGACTGTAGCAACGAGCTTAATTCACCCTTGACATTTGAAAGATCACAAATACACCACTTATCGTCAACTTCGTAAGTTAATAGTCGACACAGCCACCAGTGAAAAAAACTAAAGACGATGACCCCACAAAAGAGTTTTTTTTATATCCGATAAAATATTTGAAAAATTATATAAATTGATTGTTTACCTATTATTATTATTAGTATTATCATTATTATATGTATATTATTTTTACCTGCAAATAAAGCCCAGTAGCTCAGTTCTACAAACGCTTGTTCTCAGCTTAACAAATTAGGAGTGAAGTTTAGCATATTTGATTGGCTTCTGCCACATAGAGGTATCAGTTCTTCTGAGATCTCCATCTACACACCTTGTTCTCTTCTAGTTAGAGTTTGTTATATCGAAGCAATCAGCGCAGCTAACAAAGCAATCTGATTATGTCTGACTAATATATTCAATATTAATTTATTTCTTCCTGATCACAGAAGGTTTGAAGCGATGGAAATGAACTTATCACCCATGGTTCCGAAGAAGGTTTTTGAAGGAGAAGGTGGATCATACTCCAGTTGGTCCAGCACTGAGTTTCCTTTACTTGGTGAGGCCAAAGTTGGTGCTGGATTGCTTGTTATGAAGCCTGGCGGATTCGCTCTTCCCCACTATGCTGATTCCCGAAAGCTTGGTTATGTTATTCAAGGTAACTAAATATCTCTCTTTCTCTTCCTTGATTAATTAATTAAAGATTCATATTAAAGTTTCACCAAAAAAAACAATTGTGTAATTTTAATTTCATTTTCAGAGGAAATCAATTTGAGTCAACTCATTATCTAAGATGGGTATATACCCGACCCAAAATCGAATATCATTAATGACTACTTGTCAATATTGTGGGAGGTCTTGATGGAGAAATTAATTATGTCAGCTTAATGATCCTAAACACTAAGCCCCCATTGTAATTAATATTTCGTGTCGGCTTCTCACTTCTCTGTGACCTTTTCGCGATTTAGTATACAACCCAAGGAGCTGAGTTATGAGGTGAAAATTCCTACTGATAAACCTTAAAATATCATTAGAAGAGTATGAACTTTATACCATTTTGTAGTATTGCTTCTTCTACTCCATGCTAGATCTGACGACGCATATTGCAGTGCATATGCTTTTGCTGCAATGTTAATTGAATTGAATGATTTCGTTAAATAGTATTGATCATATATATGTAACTTCGAAATTAGGATACAAAGTGGAAAATCTATCTTTTGCTATACATGTCCAATAATTAATTTATCATTGAGTATTTTATCGTTCTCGAACTTCAATAATATAGCATGTCATTTGATAAATCTCAGAAATGATGTGATAATCTAATTCATGTGTATTTTTACAGGTGAACGTGGATTAGTTGGGTTATCCAACGCTAAAGCAAACTCAAAAGAGGATATAGTGCTAGGTCTTCGAGCAGGCGATGTGATACCTCTGCCTCTTGGATCAGTCTCATGGTGGTACAACCATGGAAATTCGGACGTGGTTGTAGTGTTTCTAGGTGAAACATCAACGGCCTATGTTCCCGGTGAACTCACTTACTTCTTCTTGACAGGAGCCCTAGGTATCTTGGGAGGTTTCTCCACTGAATTCATCAGTAGAGCCTATAATATGAACGAATTAGAAGTGAATACTCTAGTAAAAAGCCAGACTGGTACCTTGCTTGTCAAGCTGAGTCTTGAAGAAGGACAAAGGCTGCCCTTGCCTCAAGAAGACAATACCAACAAATGGATCAAAAACATTGGTAACACTCTGCCTGACATCATTGTTGAGAAGGCTGGTGTAGCTACCTCATTTACAGGGACAAAATTTCCTTTTCTTGAAGAAGTTGGGCTATGTTGCACCCTTTTAAAACTTGAAGCTAATGCCATGCTTTCGCCAATGCACACTAATAGTTGCGCAGTTCAGGTATTTTATTTTGCT
>JANKKC010003869.1:13021-24068 GCA_026225755.1 Bursera bipinnata
CCACCATCCAAATACACATAATTTCACATGCATGCACATAAATACACATACATGCACATTCGGGTATGACATGTTACTAGTGAATTTCATGCATTTTCATCCAATTCAACACACATGTAAATATATGTGGCCATAATGTATTTAATTACAATTAGCATATGTTAATTACACTAATTAGGCATAATTAAGCTTAGTGTTATAATTAGCCCAAATAATTTAATTAGTTTGTAATTAGTTGCTAATTACATTTAATTANAAATTATTGGGCTCAATAATGCATTGATTTAAATATGCTCTATGCCTAAGAGCATCATATTGTAAACATGCTTAATATATTATATACATTTGATTTATGTAATAAAGGAACTTGCACATTATGTATCATTTATTGTAATTGGATTACATGTGTAATATATGATAAATGTCCATATGTTTATAAATGAATGATTTGATTGTGAGATAGAAGTCGATTCGATAAACATAATATCATTAAAACGTCCCTAGTCGAAATACTGTCGAGACTGGACATCTGCAGTACGGATAGATTAGTATTACACTTGTACTGATTATAGAAGTATAACAGTATGATTCTCACACATCTAAGTATTAGATACTTATGCAAGTGTATAGGGAAATATTGTTATCCGTTTTGACGCGGGAACATATTTACTAGACACGGACCGATACGGAATCCCATTGGTAATCTATTGTCTATAGGAGGTCTGCTTAGGGTAGGTGTAAGTAATCCTTAGACCGAGACCTACATGGCCATCTCATTTAGAGATCGGTTCGCTTTGACATTTGCGTGAATAGCCTTTTCTGGGTTATAGATATGCTTATCGTTGGGTGCACCGTGACCTATTTGGGAGTGAGTGTAATGTCAAGATAGGACATATCACTTTGAGTATATGTAGATAATTTCATATCAGATTCGATGGTGATTAGTCATAGCCCGGCTGGCATGCAAGAGCATAACGAGGATTATTATCGATCATGGCTCATAAAAGAGAATCGCATGACAAATGAGGATCTGAAATATTTGGCGTTATCAGGGAAGACATATTCCATCCCTAGACCTTGTACGTAATATATGATATAGGATTTAATTACATAGAACTACACCTAATGAAGGTTATGTGACTTTACGCACACTTTCAGATAATTGGGGGGCTTGGTGCTTTGTTAGAAGCTAACCATGCCTTATAAATCATGGGCTCGGTACATGGTGTTCAAGACAGCAGATGGTCCGTGCGTGATAATTTACGGTCAACATATTCGAATGCCTAATGGACTGTATTACGATGACATCTCGATAATGAATTGAAATAAGAGTTACGAGAGTATCTTACACCTAGGGTGAATGTTGTGGATAGTATTTTCTATACACTATTCACATATGGGCTTAAAGAATACATGTGTCAATTTAGTGGGTTGGATCACTAATTGGTTTTGGTCTTTGACATGGATTGGATCCATTAACAAAGATTGTAAATATTGCATTTAAACCCAAGGTCAAACAAGCCCATGTACAAAAGCGAGAAGAAGCAAACTAGTTGGACTTAGTTTAAATTTGACAAAATATCTTGAATGATATGTTTGCTTGTGATTGGCTAAGCTACACTTGGCTTAGATAATTTGGAATTATTTCATTTACTTGGATGGCAAAAAAATAATATTGCCTTTGATTAAGTGTAGTTACTCACACCAAAGTAAGATGATCATGTTAGAAATGCTTGTGTATGAAGCATTCATTCACTAACCTTGGGTATGCATGTTTCATGCATTAAATGAAATAAAGCACATCATCTCTCCTCTCTTTATGCCATAACCGAATTTTGCTCTCTCTTTTCCCTTGTGTTTTTGTTTTTCAATTAACACAAATCTCTAGCAAAATTATTCAATTTAAAGGGATTAGGAGTACTAATCCATTATTGTTGCATGTGTGTAGGTTATTGGTGACCAAAAGCATATTATTCAAATCTCTAACACAAATCTCCTAAGGTGTTAGAAGTACACACTATTGGAAGATCAATTGCTAATTGTTTTGTGTTATATGTGTGTAGGACTTTGGAGGCAATTTTGGTCGCAAAGATTTAAAATCAAACAAAGGAGATTGTAAGTATTTCTTGCCAAATCCTTGAATAAATTTCACCTAATTGCATGATCCTTGGGTGGGAATCCAACAATGGTATCAAAGCATGCGTAAATTAGGTGAAAAAGTGAGCAAAATGTTAGGGATTTCACATGTAACATTTGGGGGTTTTATGTTCTAATGGTTAGAATGGTAAATTAGTGATGTGTTGATATTGAATGTGTGTTAAATTGGATGAAAATACATGAAATTCACATATGACATGTCATACCCGAATGTGCATGTATGTGTATTTATGTGCATGCATGTGAAATTATGTGTATTTGGATGGTGGATGACATGATGACATGATGTGCATGTTGAATTGGATGTCAAATGCATGTATGTATGTATGTTATGCCATGCCTGAATGTATGCAAGCGTGTGGGATGGATGGAATGATACATAGATGATGTGATGACATGATATGCATGACTACTTGGATGAGTATGCATGTATGTGCCCATGTATATGCCATGATCGAATGTATAGTGCATGAGGTTTGTATGTAATTTTGATGTAACATGCTTAATTACATGATGAATGTGTTAATTATCAAATTTAGAATTTGTAAAAATAAATAACATGTTTAATGACACTAGATTAAGCCTAATTGCCATATTAACATTCTAATTAACCAAGTAATTTAATTAAAGTGTGATTAGTGGCTAATCATGATTAATTAAGACTAATGGGCTTAATTAATACTAATTGACCAAACTTGACCCAAAGCTAATTGAGTTGGATCCAATTGAGCTTAGGTAAGCTAATGTGTCTAATATGTGTATTGCAAGCCCATTGGGCCTAGGCCATTGTACATTGGGTGTGTAATGGGCCTTAAGGCATACTTGGATATTAGGAATGTAAATGGACCAATTTGGAATTAGAGAGCCCACCTGGATTATTATTGGACTTTACTTTGATTTCAAAATTCAAATGGGCCAATTTTGGAAATGCAAGCCCAAACGGCTTTTATATATATTGTTTATGAAAAATTAAATGATTTTATGGACCAATACTTTTACTAAAGCCCAAATTTATTTGAAAGATTTAAAAGCCCAAAAAGTTTTAAATATACATTATAGGGCTTGAATAGTAATAAGGCCCAAATAGTTTAATTTTAAATACTATTAATAAAGTTTGACTAAAATTGCCACCAAATTCCTACACACATACAACACAAAACAATTAGCAATTGATCTTCTAATGGTGTGTACTTCTAACACCTTAGGATTGCATAATTTCTTGCTAGAGAAATTAAGAAATTAAAAGTAATTTCTTTTGTGAAGCTTTGGAGAGCAGTTCGCAAGGCTTGAGTGAGTGGAGAGATAATGTTGTTTCATGTGTTTTATGCATGAAATATGCATACCCAAGGCTTATGTCCAAGTATCCAACACCACAAGCTTTCTTGCATTCAATACACCAATATCCTACCATGGTGTGAGTATTATACATGCAAAGAGGATTTATTGTAGCCAAGTAAGTAAAAGGCAACCAATCCCACGCTTTCATATATCATCCAAGATATTTTGACAAAACTCAGCTAAGCCCACCCAGTACAGTGGTTCGTAAACACACTTTTCATCAGATATTAATTGTATTTGACCCTCTACAATTTGAAGATCAAGACTTAAGAGAAGACGTAGAAGCTTACTTGGTTCGAGCAAATTAGATTTTATAATCTCCCTAATGAAGCCCAGTGATTCCAACAGTTCAGTTTACCAAATTAGATGAAGATCTCACTAACCATACTACCAGTCTTGGAGCACATGGCTTGTCAAATGTTCCCATGTTTCATGGCGCAGTTTATTCATGTCTAGTTGTTTCATTGCTGTCATGATTGAACAGCAAGTGTCTCCACATATAAGTTACGTTCCATTAATTACTGATCAAGTTGTTGATTCTCAATGACTGAGGAAGAATCCAAATTTCAATCGGTCGAATCACCCCTTTGAGAAATTAATAATGTTAAAATTCAATGCTAGCAAGCTGAAGGGTTTATAGAGTTTTCAATTTAATTTGATTGCAAACTTGGTTGGAGTGGAAATCTATGTAATATACATATAATTAGATCACTAAGTAGCTTAGAACTATATGTGAAGTTATCATTATTGCTTGAATATATTACCTCTAGAATGCTGGAGTCTCTTTTGCATATAAGGTTATTTTATGTGTAATTTTGATTACATATTTTTTCATAAATTTTTCATACAATTTAATATGAATATATGCCCAACAACATTTACATAGTAGCCCACTAATATTGATTGACAAATACCTTCATGATAATATGTAGGGAACTTGACATCAACTCTATCATGAAACTCTTAAACGATGACATGAACACCCAGAAAAAATAGGGTAGTTAGAACCTTCCGTTCACAATTATTATTAAGAGACAAAAGATCAATATCATTTTATAACAATAATAAATTTTTTTTGCACTTTTTTTTTAAATTTTGAAAAAAATTATTTATATTAAATATTAAGTACCGATTGTTGATAATATTTGTATAGTAATATTATTTAATAAAATTTTTGATTCTAATGTAATATGTTTCCGTAGAAAATTTTATAGTAGATTAATATATAAAAACAATTATATTATTAACTTAATATATAATTATTTATTTTAATTAATTATTTAAATAATTTAAATTAAAAATTTATATTTAACAATAGACATCAAATATTTTAATATTGAGGTCTTTATGTCCAATCAATTTATCTTTTTCAGGCCCAAAACACACCTTCTAATAGATATATCACGCAAAGTGTTAACAATGTTTTAGACCCATTTGTTGGTATGGTCTTGGTGAGGCAAGGGCAGCTTTTGTCCTTCTTCAAGACTCAGCGGTGTGCTTGCTTGCACCTTTCCAACTTGCTACGCAGGTCCTGCAGTTCTCCCTGAGATGTCTTTTCTCGAGGACCTATTATAGCTTTGCCGCCCACTGGTTTCTTGTCTTTCCTTGTGGATGGGGTACAACGAGGGGTTTGGGCAGCGACTCGGTTCCGCTGGGTGAGGATCATAGTTGGGTGTTGGCTGTATCAAGTGTTGAGGTTAGTAGGACTCCAAAGGCGGGTTAAGTTGTCTTGCATTCTCAGTTAGTAGAGAGAGCGCACCACAAAAAAAGAGCCCTTTTGCGATGAAAAAAAAAAAAATGATACTAAAAGGACCAGTTTCGTCATAGAATATAATCAACAACGAAAAATCAGTTGTTGCATATTCATGACAATAGGTGCAACGTAGAAGGTATTAAACGACGAAACATTTTTGTTGCATAAAGATTTATTTGAAAACAAAATATTTTGTTACTGATTGCATAAAATTTAGTTGCAAAAAACATTTTAAAAAAAAAAGAACCAATATTTGGTTCTCATATCCTTTTAAAGACGAAATATTTTATTACGAAATGACATATTTGAAAACGAAATTAATTTTGTTACAAAATGTATGATTTAACGACAAATCGGTTTATCACAAAATGTGATCTTCGGAGACAAAAGTAATTTGGTTACAAAAAGTGTCATTTTATAACAAAACACTTTGTCGCAAAATATAACTTTGGAGATGAAAAAGATTTGATTGCCGAATGTGTGATTTTGTGACAAACCATTTCATTGTAAAATATAATTAAAAAACAAATATTAGGGGTTTTAGTAATAAAAAATGTAGTTGCTAATTGTCATTCTTGGGACGAAATTTTTTTTGTTGCCGATAGTATCATTTTACAACAAATTATTTTGAAGTAAAGTGTAATGAAAAATTAAAAATAAAGGCTTCAGTAACAAAATAATCAATTACTAATTGACTTATTTGAAGATGAAAAATCCATGATTATAGAATGTATGATTTTGTGACAAATTTTTTTGTGTAAAATATCTTGGGAATTGGATGCAAAATGTAATATACGAAAAGAAATGTGAAATGAAATCTAAATATTCGAACTATAATTTTTGTTGTTTTAATTGGTAAATATTCGAGCCTAAAAATTTTCCTTAATCTCATCCCATCTCATCTTTTAACTACTTGAACAAAATGCTATGGGCATCTTAAACAATATAACAATTTTACACTAATATATCCAATGCACAATGAGTGTGAAAGCAGAATATACACTTCAAGAAAATGGCTTACATGCAAACTTTAAGACAAAAATGTCATCGGTATATCAAGGCATTGTACAAGGAATGTATAACAATAGAAGAACCTAAGCTGCCAAACCAACAATAAGAGCATCCAAGCACATAACCATGATTATGTTAATCCAATAAACACTATAACAGCTTCTGTTATGACTATAGGGGCATGGATTCTATGGTGAGCAATCGGTTGTTGGTGATGATATGGTATTGTCTTAAATCCATAACTTCTTATTCGAAAAATTAATTCATGATTATGTCAATCCAATAAACACTATAACCACTTTGTTTATGACTATAGAGCCATGGATTCTATGTTGAGTAATCGGTTACTAGTGATGATATAGCTGTTGGTGATAATATGGTATTGTCTTAAATCCCTAACTGTCTATTCAAAAAATTAATTCATGATTATGTTATTCGATAAACACTATAACTACTTCTTTTACGACTTTAGGGGCATGAAGCCTCTGCTGAGCAACCGTATATTGGTGATAAACTTAGCAATCATAGGCGCCCACTGAAAAAAGGGACGACAACTGGTTTCCCCTTACACAAAGGGTAAATCCCCGAAGAAGATGAATTTCATTGGACCTTAACCTCCTCTTGCAGTTCTGCCAGTCGCTGATCAGGCTACAGTGTCTGACCCTGACCCTCCCATGCCCCCTATAGAGCCGTCGCTGGAACCTCTTATAGCCTAGTCTCGCTCCTATACCACGCGTACAATCCTTCTAATGAAGATGTTATTAACAAGTACATGCAGTGGATGTCATCAACTGATGAAACACTTTGGAGAGACTGTTGAATGACTAAGGCAAATACTACATGGTTTAGGACATTGGAGTCTGGATGGTTAGAAGGTGATGTAAGTATCTTAATGAATTTTTTTTTATTGCTTTAAATTTTAATTGTGTACATATGAAGAAATTCAATTTGATGTCAACATGAAATTGTAGCATATAAATGTCTAACCTACTCCCCCAGTGGCAAGACTTACATCCAGATTTGCATCATCCAGGGTCACATTACTCGATTACTACTTCTTTATAAATATAATAATTCCACCATTTGTAATTTTTGATATTCGATACCAGTTGATAACATCCACTTCGTTATGTTAACAGCCGTAAGTACATAGATCTAGACGCTTGGGCGAGAGAATATGGCAACATATCTTCTTTTTTTTTTCAGAGATTATGAACTATAATAACAGATCCTTTCCGAGACTAGCAAAAGTGTGGTTTGACGTCGATGAGGTAAGCTCCAAAGCGATTTGACATCATTAATGTGAGCATTTGTTATATTTTAGTAACTTTCTCTATTTTGTACCTGCAACTATTGTTCCCAGTTGACATTGATGAAAACCATTGGATTGCATTATATGTCATTTTGGTGGAGATAAAGATATTCATATATGACTCTTCCATGGGTGAGTCACGACCTAACCGACTCTACACTACTTTGAGTTGTCTGAGCCAGAGTTTGCATATTTCCTCCATCGCAACAACATATTTTGGGCACGTCGACTGGAACTTAGTGTTGATATGACACCGTTCCAGCTGGAGAGATTGACAGATGATATCCCCAAGCAAGTCACTGTAGTGGGGATTGCGACATATTTGCATGTAAATCTACTGAGTTTTTGATATTCTGGATAACGTTTCTTATTATGACTGATCCCATTATTCAACCTACACTCCGGCGAAGCATGGCTATTAAAATATGGGTAGCTAGATTACTGGTTAATTGGCCAGCTACAATTATCGTGAAGAGTCAGAAAGATATTTGATTTGTATGTTTATTTGTATAGTTTTTAGAAATATAAATTGTTTAGTTTCATCTCATGTCTTGTGGTACAATATAGATAGAGTACAAAATAATGAAATATAACATATAACAAAAATAATGATACATAAAGTGTAACCATGAATGGTCATGGATGGGATGAAGGAGTTGCTTTAATTGGCTGATGGCACAGGATTTCGGCTTGTTTGTCAATTGTGACCACACTTGTGACAATCTTGAACTATGCTTACATAGTACTATCTCTCCTACTGATGAGATTTGTTACTTACAGCGTCATCTAGTAGGTTGTCTCTATATGGGGGGGAGAATAATACACATCCTTCCCTTGTTTGGGACGATATTGATGAATGACCGAGTTGAATAATAGACTTTGCGTATGCAAGTACATGATGTTACAGTAATCATGGAAGTTGCTAACTTGGGAACACCTATAAACTGCTAATGCATGAGCACACGATAATTAATCTAGATCAAACATTTGGCACAAGCATGATCTCCCATTCATATCAACAAGAGCATTTTTAACAATATCGTGAATCTCATGCCAATCAATGTCAGTAGGAATGACTTACATGGTACGAGATATTTCAACCCTCCCTTTCATTTTGTTTGTTGCCCACTGTAATAGAAATGTCATTGTTTTTGCTACTTCTCCATGCGTATATAAAACAAGTCTTGGAGGGTTTTTTGGAAAAATTTGGCCATAGTTGTTATTGGTTGGCCTCGGGCATCTTTGAAAATACTATTTGTTGACTTTGTTATAATGGTTGTCATGACACTGAAATGTTTACCTGAAAATTGAAAACGTGTCCACTGGTCGAAGCCAATATCTTTGAGATATTTTGCACCTGCAGGTGATAAAGCTTTGAGGTTGAAGAAGTGAGTAAAAACTTAATGAGTGGGGTAAAATAACCAAAAACTAAACATATGTACCAAAACAGATCATTTTCAGAAAATAAATAATTTAGAAACAGGTCAAATAATCTTCTTCCTAAATACTATTTATAAATATATAAAACTTTGAAAATCAACTACAATAATTTATGAAAAAAAATCCATGTACCCTAAATTTACCATCATGTCCTTGACTAACCATCATCATATTCATAACTCGTTGCCTAGCGAGACTTAGTATCGTGTAGGTATATCCATCTCAATCAATACGTATACGTAGGCCCTAAAGGGCAAAACAATCAGATCACACGGTCCAAAGCCTCTATGTGTGTCCAAACGGGTCCCAAAGATTAATACATATCCAAATAACCTCAGGGTACTCCAATAGTACCATACAACTTTCCAGATTTTTCGTAATTAATTTCCTTTAAAACCTTTCATTCATAATATATCTTTCAACACATAACATAAAGAAAAGTATCAATGTCTCAGAAACATATAAATAACTTTACAATAAAATCAATTTCAAAATAGAATCATGCATGCATAAATCTTTAATTTTATTCTTTATCATTCGAAAACGCCTGCTAAGTCAATTTCTCCCATTTTTGTAAATCTTTTTCTTTTCTTTTTAAAGATCATGCAATCTAGTAATTAAATCTAAATTTAACAAGATAGGTATAAAAGTATTAAATGTTCCACTCATAGTACTCAGAAATCAATTCCGGGAAGTATACTAATTCTCCAATAATGTTCTGGGCAAATTCAGAAAAATATCTAAAAAGCTTAGACGAAGCACTTCAGGTTATAATTAGAGGTCGACGAAGAAGGGTAGATTACTTGGGGTGTTGTATTCTATTCACTGGTGGTCTCGCTGGTGGTCGCTGTAAAATTTGACGATGGAGAAACAATGAACTAAATAGTGTTCTTAACAGATATCAACGTGCTGATTCCAATGGTGGGGGTGGTTTTATCTAATTTCTTCTAGATTTTTGTAGATATGAGTTTTAAAATATAAAAATAGAAACTTTCTTGTTTGATTTCGACAAATTCGGTAGTCCGATCGAGACTTGGTTGATAGTTTTGGGATCATGGGGAGATACTCTTTCCAATGATATAATTTTTGTTATAAAGGATGGCTAGATCAAAAGATGATATTTTAAAAAAAGATAGGATTGATATAGAGAAAGAAGTATTCTTTAAGAGTGGCTAGGGTTTCTCACATCAAGAGTGGCTGAGGTTTCTCACATTAAGTATTTATATTTATTGATAAATTTTCTATTTAGTCCTTGTGGCAACCCGAAATCCCTTATATAGGAACTCCAGTGGCTATCCATGTAAATGAAATGAAATCATGTAAAAACTTATGCAATAGACCATAAAATTTAATACATAAATCATGAATTTGATACAAAAGTTCAAATATCTTTTACATAATTTATCAAAGTACATGGTGTATACAAATGTTCATTTCTGAATTTCCTTGAAGTCTCTAAGTGAGCTCCGGAACATCCCCGTGCAATGTCTGACCTCTAGTACTTGTGGAAGGAAAGGGGTGAGCAAACACGGCCCAATATGAAATCTTTCAACATATTCAAATTTATAACATTTTAATTGAAAGCATGTGCATTTACATATCACAACCCTTTCCATACTCATAACCGTTTCTATCTCTCAATTCGTCACATTATTTCATCACAAGTGTTTCCTCTTAGATCCCACGGTCACCACTAGCCCATCTAAGACCTAACACCTAAACAAACCATATCAGTTTTCCTTTGGATCCCATGATCACCACGGGCCCACCTAAGGCCTAATACCCAATACAAAACATATGTTTCCCTTTAGATCCCACGCTCACCGGGGGTCCATCCAAGGCCTAACACCAAAGCCATCATATTAACGCACACACGTCTATATAAACACAATAAATCACTCTCATTTATCCATTACCATTATCGTTTATGCATTTCTCATATCACACACTCATTCACGGCAAAACCCCATAACCCACGTAACTCAAAATTCACACATACACACATTCATGTTTCTAATGCCCTACGCAACTCATAT
>JANKKC010003872.1:0-16892 GCA_026225755.1 Bursera bipinnata
AATAATTAGAAAAAAGGGTAAAAGTGGTATTTTATCAAATACAGTTAATATATTTTTAACGTCTGTTAACTTTTAGGGGGTAAGTGTTAGTTTAAAAAAAGATTGGGGTTAACTGTTTTAATGAAATGTAACTGGGGGGTCAGAGTCATTTCCCCCAACTAAAATCCTATAAATTCCCCATGCAGGACATTGACCAAGTCGTCTGGGATTCTTATTTGACTAACAATCAAATAAAAATTAATCAAATGAAATGGACCACGAAAGAATCAGTCTAGCCCACAGTTCTCAGACACCTGCCCCGGCCCATTGCAATCGACTTCCCTTAGAAGACATTGCCCATAAGGTGCTCGAACCTTCCCCGCAAGTCTTCCAGATCTTCCTAACTTGAGCTCCATATTGGCAATCCTCTCCATTTTACCAAAACCTCTGCTATGACCATGTTCATCATCTTCTTCCACTCATGAACGAAGAAAGTTCTTAGCTGTAAAATCTTAGCAGAAGGGGTGAATAAGTGAGACCTACCGTATTTTAGATAGGAGGCTGAAGAATTTCGGAAGAGATACGTGAAACACCGGATGGATTGACAATCCTGGAGGTAGGTCCAAGTGATAAACTACCTTCCCAATTCTTCTAAGAGTTTTAAAAGGCCCAAATACCTAGCGGCGAGCTTCTGACTGCGCCGTATCACAACAGAGGCTTAACAGTAGGAACGGAGCTTTAGGTAAACCTAGTCGCTTTCCTCAAATTCTCTTTTCATGCGCTTTGATCTTCACATTTTCTCATGTACTCTTAGGCTGCCTTTAGGTTTTGCTGCATAATGCGTCAGATTTCATCTCAGCTATTAAGTGCTTCTTCTACTGCTGGAACCTGTTAATGCCCTTCACATAAGTGAGGAACTTTGAAGGAGCATGGCCACAGACTACCTCGAAAGGTGTCAATTTGGTTATCGAATGGGTTGCAGTGTTGTACCACCATTCTGCTAGTGGTAGCCACTGAGCCCATGTATTTTGCTTGTTACCCACGAAGCTCCTCAAGTGATGCTTTAAACTTTTGTTAGTTACCTGTAGCTATCTGTTTCTGGGTGATATGCTGAACTAAGAGCAATTTTAGTTACCTATACAAAAAATAATTCCTATCAAAATAGGCTAGTGAACACCAGATCTCAATCACTAACAATTGATAAAGGCATGCCATACGATCTAAATATGTTTTGCATAAATATTTGTGCTACCTTCTGTGTAGTGTATGGATGAAATAAACATAGGAAGTGAACATATTTAGATAACCTGTCAACCTCCATCAGTATCGTACTCGCCCCCTTTGGAATTGGCAGCCCATTTATGAAATCCATGCTGATTTCTATCCAATTTACACTGGAATAAGTAATCGTTGAAGTAGTCTTGCTTGGTGTACATTTTCTTATTTGTTTCTTTGACACATGCTTTAATGTATACCTTGACTGCCCCTTTTAATCCTGGCCAGTAGAACTCCCATCTAACTCTGTCGGGTGTTTTATGAAATCCTGAGTGGCCACCATGAGGACTGTCGTGCATCTGCATCATCTCCTCATGCTAGAGATCCCTTATATTTCCTAGGTGAATTTTGCCATTATACGTCAAAGTTCCTCCTTACAGCTTATATTTTTTGGTAGGTAAGGATCCCTCATGATATTTCTATAGCAATTCCTTAAGTAGCGTATCAATAGCAAACCCTATATGTACTCAAGTTATCCAATCAACAATAGAAGGACCATGCTATATTCTTCTTTGCCTTCCCTGTGCATTGTAGAAAGAGCATCTACTGCTCTATTTATTTTTCATGGCTTATACTCCATCACTAGATCATATCCCAACAACTTGGAGACCTATTTTTGCTGAGACGGTGTCCCAACCTTCTGATTTAGTAGGGGGAAATTTACTCTGACCCCCCAATTAGATTTCAATAAAACACTTAACCCCACACTTTTACTAAACTAACACTTATCCCCCAGAAAATTAACACTGTTTTCTCAAAACTAACACTTACCCCCCAAATATTTGGGGGGTAAGTATTAGTTTTTTAAGGGTATTTGGGGAGTAAGTGTTAGTTTAATAAAAGTATGGGGTTAAGTGTTTTCTTCAAATTTAATTGGGGGGTTATTGTAATTTCCCCGTTTAGTAGGTATTTGAGACTCCTTTGATCCATGAGAACCTTAAATTTTTGCCCAAGTAAGTAGGGCCGCCATTTTTTAACAACCATCATTAGAGCCAAAAGCTCTTTTTCATAGGTAGAGAGAGCTAGATTTTTTCCTTTCAAAGCTTGGCTGAAAAACGCAATAGGTCTCCTTTTTTGTATTATGACAGTCCTTATTCCTAAGCCTGAAGCATCACATTCAATGGTGAATGGTTTTGAAAAATCTGGTAATGCCAACACTGAGGATTTGTCATAACCTCATTAAGATCTTCGAAAGCATTGCTAGCCTCAGCATCCCATTTGAAAGTATTTTTCTTGAGCAGCTGAGTTAATGGTGCTACAATGGTACCATAACCTTTCACAAATAACCTTTAATAACATGTGAGTCCCAAGAGGCCCCTTAAAGATTTTAAAGAGGTAGGTTGAGGCCAACTTTTCATTGCTTCAATCTTTGAAAGGTCGGCCTTTACTCCATCCTTGGAAATGATATGCCCCAAGTAATCAACTTCTTCCATTCCAAACTGGCACTTGGGTTCCTTAGAAAATAGTTGATTCTTCCTTAAGATCTCAAGAGTTAATATGAGGTGCTCCAGATGCTCTTTAAGACCTTTGCCATAAATTAGAATTTCATCAAAGAAAACAAGGATGAACTTTCTGAGATATGGCTTAAATAGCATATTCATAAGTGATTGGAATGTTGAGGGAGCATTAGTAAGGCCAAACCAAAATCAGTCATACGATAGTCAAGTGTATAAAAGTATTAAGACGAATAGTCAGACATTCAGAAACTATTATAGAAATTCAATCAAAATTTATTAATCAAAGCAAAATATTCATAGGTTAGGTTACATCATAACTTTAGCAAAGAAACTATTTTATAACAAAACTAAAAACACAAAAATCTAAAGAGTTCATGAGAAAGACGAAAAACAAATTAATGAGAGGAATTTCTGTAGGTTAGGAGAGGAGATCTCTCTCCTTCTCCTTCTTCTTTGACGAAACTCTAGTTTTTAGGCTTAGCGAACCTAGCCATTCTTTCCTCTAGCTGTCATATCCAATGTTGCAAGGAAATAGTTTTTATTTATAATAAGTTGTGCTGCCCTAATTGAAAAGAAAAAATCTATGTAAAATCTTATTTTTGCGTCTAGGCACGAACTCTCTGTCCGATGTAAATAGTTCAGAATTTGGAAGAATTATAAACATGAAAGTTGTAGCTTTGCTCTCAGCTTTCCAACGTCATTTGAATAACCTTATTAGATATCGGCCGAAGAAGTTATGCCCAAAATATTAAGATGTGTTTCTGTAGAAAAATTGAACTTGATTTGTTGAATTGTTTTTCCAATTTTTTCACATTTTGTCTTCTCTTTTGCTTGATTCTTACTCAATCATTCACCTATAATATAAATAACTAAAAATTACTAAAACCAATAATAAAATATAAAAATACACAAAAATAACAAGAGTATAATATTTTAACTTAAGTTAAAAGGACTAAACTTTAGACACATTTTTCACTTATCAGGGGTCTCGGATGAGTCCTTAGAGTCATTAAACCAAAATCATACAAAATCGAACATAGGAGTTAAACCGATAGTTTCTCTTAAGGGTGCAATACAAACCCAAAAAATGAAAATGTTCTTAAAGTTAATGGATAATGATTAAAACCATTCCTTGAAAATTTTGTTCAAAATGAAGAGTCCATTACTTTAATTGATCCTCCTAAAGGATGATGTGTTCTTTTATTTTTATTTTTTATGTGACATTTCTTTTTTTTTGTTGTTGTTTTAGTGAGTCCGGTTAAATGGTGGATAACGGTATTCCGTTGCTTTTTTAAGTCAGTCTTTTAGTTTTTCACAATTATTAAAACAAAAAAAATCTCTCATTTTCAAAATGGATGTCGTTCTCTCTAATCTTAAAAAACGTTTTTCTGGTTTTCCTGTAAATAGTTTAATAAAACTTTACCACGCTAGATGAGATAGATTAAAATGCCCACCTCTAATATACTTTTTGGCTTCGCCAAGATAATCTTCTTCTGGGGCCTTTATCGTTTCTCTCTCCCCTTCACTTATTCCATTTGTCGTCTCAACAAAAACATCTAAAGATGTTTGGGATAAATTTACGGTGCAGTATGCTCAACCAACCCGTAGTCGTACAATGGGCATTCGCGATTCTCTTGGTCTTATGAAAAATGGTGATAACAGTATCTCTGACTATATGCAAAAAATAGAAGTCCTCACAGATTCTCTTGCCCTTGCTGGCTCTCCTTTAGATGACGATGAAATCACTTTTCATGTGATTAATNGGTCTTGGAGATGCATACAAAGAAATCACTGATCCTCTTCGCACCCGTGACTCTTCTATATCATTTGAATAGCTTCATGATAAACTTTCAGATTACGAAGCTCATCTCCAACGGAACGATAAAGCAGATGATTCTGGATCTGCTCCAATAACAGCTAATGTTACTAATAGATTTAACAAGCAAGGACGGCCCAACACATATAATAATGGTCCTCACAATCCTCGCCATGGCAACAAACCCACTGCACGGTATACCAACAAACCTGGTCAGCAGTTTCACAAAGTTACATGTCAAATATGTAACATACCCATAGACACATATATAACCAATGGAATTCCGTATCGGGCCGTGTCCGGTGAATATGTTCCCATGTCTAAACGGCTAACAATGTTCCCTTCTACACTTGCATACCAGGGCATGCTGCCATGCAGTGTCGGCATTTGCAAGCTACGTTTCCATGGACAGTTCCAAACTCTTTCTCACCATTTGGCTCTTAGCTTTCACCGTGACCATCTCAGCCATCGCCACAAGCTCATTTTGCTTTACCATCTTAGCCATTGCCACAAGCTCACTTTGCTTCACCATCTTTCAACTCCTCCAACTGGCTAGTTGAATCCGGGGCTTCTCATCATGTGACCTCAGACTTGCATAATCTTTCTCTTCATTCTGATTATGATGGCTCAGATGANTATAGTGATTGGTATTGGTAAAGGACTTCCGATAACACATACTGGATCCACTCAAATCTCCTATGCAAATAAGACCTTTTCTCTTTCTAATGTGTTATGTGTCCCATCTATGAAGCAAAATCTTATCTCTGTTTCAAAAAAGTTTTGCTTATCTAGTGTTCTAAAAGGCGCTAGGTGCTCCTAGGGTGGCAGCCCGGGGCCTAGGACCTAGGGGGCCTAGGCGGGATTTAGAAATTAGGTTAAAGGTTAAAGGTTTGGGGGGTTAAGATGAACTTATAGAAAATTCGGGGGTTAAAGGAAATATTTTGGGGGTCAAAGGTTAGAAACTAAAATGTTGGGGTTTTAAAATTATTAAGTTAGTACCAGGCCCCAAACGACGTCGTTTTGGGCATATAAAAACAAATTTAAATACACCCAAACGATTCATTTGAAAAAAAAAAAAAATAAAAACCCTAATCCCGCCACCGCCGATCCAGCGCTTCGCCTACCCCTGCCCAGTCGCGAAGCCGTCGATCGGCACTACTACCCCGCTTCCATCTCGTCGGTTACCCCAGCCCAGTCGCCAACCCGTTGATCGGCACTACCCCGTCTGTCGATCGCCTAGACTCGGCGTCTACCCTTTTTCCCGGTGCCACCCCTCCGCCTAGGAATTAGTCTCCGGCGGTCGCTTTTTAGATCACTGTGCTTATCAAATAATGTATCACTTGAGTTCTTACCATTATTTTTTGTTGTGAAGGACCTGCGAACGGGGGCAATTCTCGCCGAGGGACAGAATAAAGATGGAGTTTACGAATGGCCAACTCATGCATCAGTTTCTTATTCCTCTCCTAAGTCGTCCTCATCTANTTTAGCCCTTGCTACTCTTAAAGCTCTATTTGTAGATTGGCATAGTAGGCTTGGTCATCCGTCCTTTAGAATATTACGTCATGTTATCCATTCTTTCAATCTACCATTGTCGACTGCTTTAACTAATAATTTCTCTTGTGATTCTTGCAAATGTAATAAGATGCATAAATTGCCTTTCTCTGATTCATCTCTTGCTAGCCATTCTCCCCTTGAACTTATTTATTTTGATGTTTGGGGTGCGTCACCTATTTATTCTTCCGATAAGTTCAATTACTATTTATTTTTGTTGATCACTTTACAAACTATATGTGGTTATTTCCTATGGAACACAAATCTGATGTTTTTTCTATTTTTCCAAAGTTTAAAAAGGTTGTTGAAACTTACTTCTAGCAGCTTGCTAGAAGTTTTTATTCTGATAATGGTGGTAAGTTTCAAAAACTACGTCAATTTTCTGAAACCAATGGGATCTCTCATTTTCTAACTCCACCACACACTCCTGAGCATAATGGGATCGTTGAACGTCGTCNATCGTCATCTGGTCCAAACTGGTCTCACTCTCCTTAGTCAAGCTTCCTTACCCCTCAAATTTTGGAGTCATGCTTTCCTTACAGCTACTTATTTAATTAATCGTATGCCCACACCAATTTTAAATATGGTTTCACCATTTCAAAAATTGTTTGGGACTGTGCCTAATTATAATAAATTANTGTGTGTTTGATTGTTTGTGTTATCCTTGGTTAAAACCATATACTCATAATAAGCTTGAACCCCGATCTCCTCCATGCGTGTTTCTTGGTTATACTACCAACCAAAGTGCCTCCAAATGCCTTGACCCCACATCTGGTAGAATTTTTATCTCTCGTCACGTTGATTTTGTCGAGTCTACTTTTCCATATAAATCACTTGACATAACTCTACCTCGTATAACACCTAAGTCCTTCCAAACTTGGGCCCTTGATTCCACTTCTCCTCCAATTTTTTCAGTGCCTTTTTCACATGATCATTCCTTCTCCTCAAATCACTTACCTTATCCTCACTCTATTGATTCTCTTTCCTTCTCTGCCATGATGCATTATGATTGTGGCACTTCCTTGACTTCATCTACCAATGGTTCCAACGCAATTATTGCCTCACCTCACATGGATGCTTTGCAACAAGACTTTTCTCTATCTTCCCTACCATAAAATACCTCTCCTACACCACATATTCCTCATCCCATGGTTACCCGCTCCAAGAATAATATTGTCAAGCCAAACAAAAGATTTTTTCTCTCTGTCANAATCCCCCTCCCTTGACTATGAGCCCACAACAGTCCAACAAGCCACTAAAATTCCTGAATGGTGTTCTGCAATGTCCGAAGAGTATGATACTTTAATGAGAAATGGTACATGGGATCTTGTCTCCTCTCATCCCGATCAAAATGTGGTAGGCTGTAAATGGGTTTTTCATATCAAACAAAATCCCGATGGTTCGATTAACAAGTACAAAGCATGACTTGTGGCTAAAGGCTTTCATCAACGTCCCGGTCTTGACTATCATGACACCTTCAGTCCTGTCGTCAAGCCANACAACAGTTTGTATTATTCTATGTCTTGCATTATCTCACAACTGGGAACTCCGTCAACTTGACGTTAATAATCCATTTTTACATGGACATATATCAGAAGATGTCTTCATGTAGCAACCTCCGGGGTTTATACATCCATCACTTCCACATCATGTTTGTAAGCTTTGTAAAGCTTTATATGGCCTCAAACAAGCTCCTGGGCATAGTACCATGAATTGCGAACTTATCTCCTATCAATGGGCTTTCTCAATTCTCAATCTGATCACTCTCTATTTATATATTGTCATGATGGACTGACCATGTATTTGCTTGTTTATGTTGATGACTTAATTGTCAAAGGCAATAACTCCACTTTTATCAACCAGTTTATTAAGCATTTTGGTGATCGCTTTTCTATCAAAGACCTTGGACCCTTGATGTATTTTCTTGGTGTTGAGGTTTTATCTACTCCAACTGGTTTGTTTCTCTCGCAACAGAAATATATCACTGACTTGCTTGAACGCACCCATATGACGGGAGCTAATACTGTTGCTACACCCCTTTCCACAAGCATTACTCTTTCCTTGGCAGATATTTTCTCCTTTCGGATGCCATTGAGTACGGTCAAATTGTTGGCAGTCTTCAATATTTGGCATTCACTCATCCGGATATTGCTTTTATTGTTAATCGGTTGTCTCAATTTATGCATCAACAAACCACTAATCATTGGATTGCTGTCAAAAGATTGCTTCGGTATTTGAAAGGTACCATATCTCATGGTCTTTTTCTCCGTCGCGATTCTCCTCTTTTACTTCATGCCTTTTCAAATACAGACTGGGCTGGCAATAAAGATGATCGGTCATCAACTAGTGCTTATGTTGTCTTTTTAGGTCATAACCCAATTTGTTGGAGCTCTAAAAAGCAACGCTCTGTTGCTCGTTCATCAACTGATTTTGTTATTTTTATCTTTTTCCTTTCTTCACTAAACTCCCCCACGGATAAAACAATAATAATAAAAAAATAAAAATCTCAGATCCTTTTTATATCCCTTTTCACTAACCAATCTTTAAACGCTCTTTTGGTCTCACATACTTTAGAATTTGGCTTCGAGACTAATTGATAATATTTTTCGTTCTAAATTTGCTTTATAACCTGATTAATTTTGGCTATCTTATGATAATTGTTTGCATGACTATCCAATTGCAGTAGAGACCTAATTCTTGAAAATTTTGTTTGTTGAATAGTTGAGGTTCTAAGAAAGCGTGATTATCAAGATGTTCAATGAATGCACACATGAGTGGTAGGTCTGGCAGATATTCGTCCTTAACGAACGAACTACCATAACAAAACGAAAGAATTATCCTGAAGAATTGTTGGACTGACATCAGAAGCAAACAAAGTAGATAATTTTATTTATTTTTAGATGTTTGGCGGCATATAAAATAAAACACATACATATAGGTAAAAATAAACATATTTTTATTTATTTAATTATACATGTAATTAATAATAAATAAATATTATAATATAATAAAAAATACAATAATTTTAAATTAATATCATATCATTTAATATTCAGAACTTGAGATAGAATTTTAGGACGTTGAAAGAGTAAAAACATAATTATTGTCAAACTAAAAGCTAATCAAACTTGTTTAATAGATGCTTGAAATACATATAATTTGTATGGGAGAATCTTCTTCTATGGTCCCCGTTGATATCAACACGTTTAATGAATCGCAGGGGATCGACCCATCAAGCGAATAAATTTGTGATAATACTACTCGATTGTGGCAGACGATATGCACATCATGTTCAATAGTTGAATAAATTATTTCCAATTCAACTAAGCAGCTTTTCATTTCCAGGCTTGTTCATGAATACTACACCCAACGTGGTCGAACGAAGTCCGTGAAACCAACCTAACTTCAGAGAAAATGAATGATGAAGTTAATTGAGCGGGGAGACGAACATGCGAGTCCTTTTCTGTACGACCAGTTCCACAATATCGCATTAATTGACTAGAAAGGACATGCAACTTCACTAGGTAGAACCTTTTTTTATAAATTTAGGAAAGATATTTTTAACTAACTTTCAACATATTAAAGATTTCTGGCAAGTTTGAACCAATTACAAAAGACCCTAAGAAATTATGTGAAATATATTAAATATCAACATCGGTAATATATAAATCTATATATCTCTATAATCTTGAAACATGAGCATTTATAGTTGATATGTAGAATGACAAATAAGATTTTTTATATTTTAGATTTTTGATAAGTAGGATTGAATTTAGAATATAAGTTAAAGTATCTCTAAGTTCAATACATCTTGGGAAGTTCATTGGTAGTCTAAATTCTCAATGATTAATTAAATGAATCATGATACTTTAAATTTTCAATGATTAATTAAATAAATCATGAAAACAGAATAATCAATATTTAATTCATTAGCATATGTTCAGTGTACTGTTTGTATAGTTAACATGTAAAATGACAAGTAAGATTTTGTAAGCTTTAGATTTTTGACAAGTAAGACTGAATTTAGAATATGGATTAAAGTATCTCTAAGTTCAATACATCTTAAGAGGTTCATTGGTACTTTAAATTCTCAATGATTAATTGTTAATTAAATGAATCATAAAAATAGAATAATCAATAGTTACTCAATTAATATATATTCAGTGTACTAAAAGTGAATTCTCATGAATATAGCAAATAAATTAATTGAATCATAAAAACAAAATAATCTATTCGAAAATGAATTCTCATGAATCTAGCAAATAAATTGAATTTAGAATATAGATTATATATCAAATCAATCTAGCAAATAAATTGAATTTAGAATATGGATTATATATCAAATTGTAGCGACCAAAAAATTCAAACCAGTGATTTATGGGTGTAAGTGAAAGATTTTAAAGTTTGAAATCATAAGAGTACATATTTTTGGTATATACGAGATAACACGGAAGTGATGACATCATGTATGTGAGTATTCAGAGGAATACGAAAGTTTTTGAAAAATGAGATTAAAATATAATTTTATATGGGCTTGTGAATTTCTCCTCTTTAGTGCCCAATGTTCGTATTTTGATGGGCATGTAAGTGAAATATAGATGGATTTGGGTTGGATTGAGGTATCGGGGTGTCAGGACAGGATTCACAAAATTTGGAAGGTTTAACAAATTACAAAAACACCCAAGAACCCAAAATCTACATAAATTTTAGAAGACCAGAATATTAAGAAAACTCCACAAACACCCCCGATCGTTGGAAATCACTGCCTCTGGTGATCGTTCACATTCCTGAAAGGTTAAACCCTATCAATAGTTGTAATGGAAAGCTCTCGACGTACTAAGTCGGGCGGTGGCCTCCCCTTCCCCGTCCGATGCTGGAATCGATCGAATTGATATAGTGAATTTTCGCTTGTGTCGATCGACGATCTATCCTTCTCGGTGACTACAGCCTGAACCACTTGTCAGGATTTCTTCCTCTCAACCTGAGGATCCCGGTAGTGGTATCCGATCAATCAACCGAGGCCTGGATTGTCGACAATCGACCCAAAAGCGTTCGGTAATGTCAACTTCCGATATGCCCCTTCCGGGCATCAACAGGCACCACTGTTGGTATAAACAAACTCCCCTCGTCGATATGGTCTCGATGGTACCCTCCGATCATCGTTCCCGACAACTGATCATCTTCTCTAACTACAAATCGTGAATCATAGTTACTGTGAAAACTATCAGTTGGCCCCCTAGCCTTTGGGTTTTGATAGTTTCACCCCTTCAGGCACCCTTTGCTGTTTTGGATCTTAGTGGTTTACCCCTTGCCATATGTTTTGACATTGGGACCCCTTAAGGTCTACAGGTTAGAAATCTCACCCCCCACTTGGTTATTTTGGTATGGTTTAAGGATTTATGGCAACGCCCCTGATATGTAAAATATCATTTTAACCTCTGGTTACGGTTTTGCATGGTTTGGGTTCCATGACTTCGAGGACTAATCCGGGACCCCTGGGATGTGTGCATTTATGATACGGATGAGAAAAAGAGAGAGAAGGAGGTCCAAAAGTTACGGTACAAATATCGAGGTAGGGGTTTCTGACTATGCATTTCTATTTCATTTTCTGTGTATGTGGATTTATTTTACTGTGTTGGCTTAGGAAATAGAGACTGTGTGATTGACGATTAGGATATTAGATGAATCGATGGTTCAGGACATTACGGACGCGTGTATGATTTTACGAAAATAAGGAAATAAGCAATTAGTCAGAACCAGACGGAACATGTATGATTGTGATGACGGAATGGATCCGGTGTGGGTTATGGATCATGAGTACCAAGTGGGATGGTACGTGAGGATACGACTAAAGTACAAATGTTAAGTAAGTAATGATACAATAGGGAATGGACGATACGCGAGAGATACACGTGTATCTGTGAGTTACAGAATAGGTAAGGATTGAGTGGTGAGACACTTAAGTAGTGGAACATGGGATACGATGCATGGATGTGTGCGTGAGATGAGACGTATAGGATACGAGCATTACAGCACCCGTGCGTTACGGGATGGTTGAGACATGGGAGGTGTCTGAGAACGTGTTCGTAAGTAATGAGACTTATGAAAAATGTTTCGATTAATTTAAGGTCTTACATCAAACACATGTATTCACTGGTCGACCAGTTGTATAACCCACATTACAGAGATAATACAATTGTGAAAACAAGGGTATCACGAGTAAAGAATTTTTTTTTTTTTTTTTGATAAAGGGATTGAATATGCTACAACTAATTTAACAAAATAAATCTAGGATATGTTGAACAAATTTGAAGATCTCTTGTATATATTTACAATTGAGAATATTAGTTTTTTGTACATATATTATTGTATATTTTGTTTGAGTTCATGGGCTACACGATGTATATGCTCGTATGAAGACTCTATAATAACTTTATATCAATTTTCTCTCTCCTACTTATGTTGTTGCTCGACATCCCATCATGTGTGAGTAGGAGATGTTGGGTGAGATAGGCACCCATGATGGGTTGTCCAATAATCCATGTCCAAATCCATATAAAGCAACTGCTTATTAACAGTTGATTATTTGAATTAAACAATTGCTAATAACAGTTGCGTTGAAACTACTCACAGTAGTTACATACGTTTAATTCACATTCAAAGATTAAACCAGTATGTGCAAATAATATACAACATCAAATGAGAGAGTTTTGAGACAGAGAAAAACACAGAGATTATTAAAGTAAGTACATGCATTGTGATCAGAGGGATTTTTCTGTAAGTAATTAATCTCCAGGCTGTGATTTCATTCCGAATGTAAGTAATCCTGTTTAGTATTTCCGTCACATGCATATAGTTTATTACTAAATCAGAATCACAAAATACAAGGCTAGATGCTTCAAGAAAAGAACCTATTACAATTAACACATTGAAATTGCACTATCCAAACAACAATCTCTCTTAAAGGCGGCCGCAGTTGTATCCAGCATGACCAAACTGGTTCCTAAAAAGAACAACCAAGAAAACAATAATCATGAATTTCACAAGCAATGACGAAGTGTCCAGCAGTGAACCAATAAGATAGGTTTGCGTAGACAATCTAACCAATCTCATCCTCCTTTCCTTCACATATTCATCCATTGCCTCTCCAACTTTCTCCACCATAAATTGTGTTCCACTTCCTATCAAGTCATCTTTCACTCTTGCCAAGCATCTGGCAAGCACAATTGCATCTTCTATGCCTGCTGAGCCACCCTGGCCAAGGAACGGACCCATTACATGCATGGCATCTCCAGCCACTGTCACAGTTCCTTTTCGAAAGTTTCCAAGTAGAATATCCCATGGTGCTCGGTATCTCAAATGGGTGAATGACAGTGACTTGAGGTTGCAGTTCTTCACCATTTCTATCTTCTCATCTGGGAATGAACCTTTGATGGTCTCTAGAGTCATTTCTCTAATCAACTTTGGATCTTTAAAAACATTTGAGTCTGCATATATTATCCGTTTTAAACCTTTTACATAATGCATGTAGAAGATAAATAAAAAGAATACTCAAGAAGTAAATTGAACTAGAAAGTTAAATGTATACATACCGATAGGATGCCATTTGTGAACTACGAACCAAAAAAGCAGTTTATCAGTGACTGGGACTACTCCAGACAAAGTGTTGCCTCTTCTGGTTCGGACAAATTCGGGGGGAAGTCCATGTCCATATGGGAAATTTGTAAATCCTCTAACTGCACATGATGAGAAAAGCTTCTTGGGTTTCAAGTGAAGAAAATCAGTAACTACAGAATTGGCTCCATCACATCCAATCAACACCTTGGTTTTGATTGTGCTTCCATCTTTTAACCCAAGAATAGGAAGAGAAGTGAGTGTGTCCAATTTCACATCGAGTATTTGACAGCTAAAGCGTATAGTGCCAAGTGGGAGATGTTCGGCAAGTGCCTCAATTAGATCACTTCGTTCTAGACAACGAGCTTCCCCAATATTTCTGCACGCAATAGGCCTCAAAATTTCAAACGATGGATGATTTTGATGTATATATAAAAGTATGGCCAAATATCAATTTCATCCCTGTACACTTCCTAATCAACCCCCAACTTTTTGCTTTACATCATCCATTTTTTTTACCATAAGTTTTCACCTTTAAATCTAACTTTTGACTATTATGAACACATTTTTTCTCTTTATACGGCTACAAATAATATTTTCTAAAAAGTAAAAATCACATATATGATTAATATGAAATTTACTTTATTTAAGTAACTAATTTATATTTATTTAACTATATAGATTATGTATTTAGTAAATTTAATATTAATAATATACAAGATAGATTTTTATATTATAGAGAATTATTTTCCAAAAAAATAGACAAAAATTAGTCAATAGTTAGATTTAACCGATAAAATTAACACAAGGGAAGTGGATGATATTCAACCTAAAAATAGGGTTCAGGATAAAGTAAAAGCTGAGGGGCAAAATCGACATTTATATGTGGGATTAGAAACTTACAAGAATGATGTTATTCCTTCTCGTCGCTTGCCTTTGTTGAAACTTACATCCCGAACCCTGTGTGTTTACGATATTAGTACACATAATAATTATAAAATTAATAATACAAATATTAGTACGTAGCTCTAATTCGTTGGTCAAATATGATATTCAAAAGCGAGCATTGATTGTATAGTCAAGAGATAAGAGACACTCATATCGTCTATGACTCAATAACGTTGACGGGCTGAGTGTGATATAATTTAATCGATAGGATGACGATGTTAAACCAAACATCTCATTTCATTAATTTCATATGGCAACTTGGCATTCGTAGTCCTTAGGAGGCATGTGCTTCCCATCAGATATCATAAATATGCATGCATGCATGTCATATATCATTTAATATTTTAACTGCATTCATTTTAATATGTGAGTAATACATACATACCTTTGAAGGAGAATGGACGATTGTCTAAGCTCAGAAGCAACACCGAGCTGATCTAATGCTCGCCAACCATTAGCCTGAATAGCAATACCTCCTCCTGTTGCACGCAGAGCTTCTGATCTTTCCAATACGACACTCTTAATGCCCTTCCTGTAAATTATATATTCCAACATTATCCAATACAACACTCTTAATACCCTTCCTTATCCAAGGGCTCATATTTAGAATAGAAAGAAGTGTCTTCTCTCTTGTTCCTCTCTCTCCTGCCTCTCAGTTCCAGACATTAAAGAGAGAAGAAGATGTGAGAGTAGCAAATTTCAGTGCATCAAAGTAGAAATCAATAAACTAATGGATCTTATAAAAGTCAATTAAGATGATACATACATACCTGTGAAGAGCAAGAGCTGTAGCAAGCCCACTAATGCCGCCACCAACTATTACAATATCTATCTCTTCAGAAACACGATTCATTTCTTTTCTTAGTTTCTACTTTGGATGTTTTAAGCTTAGCTTAGCACAGCTCTCTCTTTCTATTTATATCTCAAGTTAGGAGGACGAAGAAGAGTTTCTTTGTAGTGTTGATAAGTCTCAAAAGTCTCCGTGTGGGTGAAGTGGAAAAGTCTCCTTTACTCTCTTCTATTGACTTTGACTACAAAATCCAATATTGACTTCATATGGGGTCCTAGATATAAATTAATAAAATAAACATTATATTTTTTTCAATTACGGACAATCAAAGCATGTATATATTAACACCTTAAAGTTGATACAGTGACTTTTAAATATATATAAATTTGAGTATACAAATCAATTTAACATGGTATTCAATAATTTTAAATAAAAGTTATTTATTTTCATAAATTTTTAATTATTGAATACACGTTTCTGAAGAATATTACAATGTTACTAATAATATGTAGCTTTAAGATATATTTTAGGATCACTCATTAATATTATTGTAAGTATATCTTTAAATACAATATATCCTAAAAAACATGTGGCAGCCTTTTATTATCGTTACCCTTAATTGTGATTATGTAGCCAAAAGCACTCTTCATAAATAAATAAGAAAAATCTCCTCCTCCTCTGTCATGTGCCCTAAAGTCAATCTCTTACTTTACTAAGTAAGGTGACGCATATGCATATGTTTGCCAGAAGCTCAGACATGAGAAGATTTTACTACAATCACATATAAGCTTTTTTCTATTCTTGTTTTTGGAATATTATATGACTAGAAAAGTTATTACCCAGAAACATAACAAAAAAAGTAGGAAGAATGTTGAAGGTAGCTACTTGATGAATACTACTACATATGCTACGCATGCAATGACATCATTTCAATTGAAAAAATTAAAATAAAACACTAACACCATCAATTTGTATCCGAAAACACAAACTATTTAAGCAAACATTGTGGAAGATTTATAGGTATCACTCACTACGATTCAAGACACTATAATTTCCTTCTGCTAGCATGAGAGGCAAAATAGTCTTTTGACAAAATAAGAACAGCTAATAGAATATTAGTAGTTTTGCATAGAAGGTCAATAATATCATTTGAATGGCCATTGGCAGAGGTAATCAACCATCTAGCGGTCCTTGAGAAAGCTCAGAAAGAGATTGATGAAGTTGTGGGAAGAAGCAGGCAAGTTCAGGAATCTAACTGTCCCAATCTCCATTACATTCAGGCCATTGTGAAAGAAACTGTTCTGCATGGAAGCCAAATGAACCTCAAAGACACATAAGCTAAAATGTGTAGAAACTTAAGTGCAGAAGAAATCCCAGAAAATATGTAGCAAATGATGATTCCTACCATGGATCATGCTAATTAGGCCTTAATTAGGTTGAAAAAATACTTACAAACTCCTTA
>JANKKC010003882.1:0-11290 GCA_026225755.1 Bursera bipinnata
ATATAATACCCTTACCATGCTATTTGGGATACAGAGGAGATATATATTGGAGATTATAACATTGTTATATATAATGCATCACGTCTAATCTAATTTTAAAAAAATATAGTGCAGTCTAATCAAATTCTATGCACTAAATGCAACTTTATTCCTCATGCGTGTCCGCAAAATAACGAAGCGTTCTGGCTTTCTGGTACTAGCTTTGCCCAGAATCACATACAACCTATTATTATGTAGTACCATAAATAGGAATCTTTGAATGGAAACTTAGTGGAAAAAAGAAAGAAAAGATCGTGATGATCATCAACTTAAAGATCTCCAACCTAATCCACTATATGCCCAAGATGCAAAGTAGCTAGACAAGAAAACAGAGCCAAGGTATTCAAATAGCATTTAATTTGTTGAAGATAATTACTATTGTTCTTATCAACTCATCCTAAAAATTGTCAGTAATTTAGATGATCTAAAGCAGATTCCATGCGCCAAAATCACATTATTTACGTGCATACTATTTATAATTTATAATATGTTTATATTTTCATGACATATTATCCCCGTTGCACTCAATATGTACTGGTTTATGCTTCAAAACAGCTCTATTGGAGAAGAGGTTAATCCTTTTGTCATAAGGCATAAGTCTACCTACTGCATAACTGATATAAGATAAATCCCACCCTGATTGAACCCTACCAGCAATAAGCAGTTATGTGGCTAATTATGCTGTTTGGCCTCTTTGTATCTTCAGTTTTGTAACTGTATCGATATCATGCATTAAGCAATGCTCGGATGTTGGCGTATGGACCTTGTATAGGATCATCCATTAATTACATAAGTATAATTGCTTATAAAATTAGTCTATAGAGGTCCACTTATGTTAACTTTTCTTTGGTTTGAAAGTTAGATTATGATAAAGATTATTCTTGGAAAACAGGATTGCAGCTTCAACCTTCTCCACATTACTGATTTTACGAGATAGTCACAATATTTCAACTTACTTACCAATTACAGGGGGGAGATAAGTCTTGAATTAGAATAATATCCTGCTTCTGACACGTTAATGACTATTATCCATATATAACCAAGATTTGTCTGTCCTTCTATTTTTTGATCAACCATTAACAAAAAATAGGATTTTGTTTAGATAAAAACTGGATAACAGAATGCAATTCACTTCATTCTGCTTGGTAGGCTAATGTTTAGGATGTTACAAAGGTCATTTTTCACCAATCTGTCTTGCTTGTCGCAAAGAGGTTACATAACCTCCTATGCCCCACGTAAGGCAGATTATTACATAGTGAAGAATCTCTCTCACCCTCATCATCATTTTGCCTATATTTATAGCCGATTCTTCAGATCAAATGATCAATCCTCCATAAAGATATCAAAATTATAATGTTATCAGCTTTTCCCTTGTTTTCTTCTCTCTTTCAAAGCATTTGCGTAAAGCCAGAAAGTACCCCTTCTGCCCCTTTGCCTTGATTTTTCTTATACTACCAAATTTTCTAGTAGGAAGGCAGAAAATGGTTAAAGAATCAACAACCACCGCCACTTGCAGTGGCGGAGGTGGTGGTGGAGGTCGGATTGGGGATACAGAATGGTTTCATTTCGTGTTATATGTGTTTCAAGGAAGATGGTTCCAAGTTTTTGCCTCCTTCTTGATCATGGCAGGAGCTGGTGCTACTTATCTCTTTGGTACTTATTCAAAAGACATAAAACAGTCTCTTGGATATGATCAAACAACGCTCAATCTCATAGGCTTCTTCAAAGATCTTGGAGCCAACTTTGGGGTACCCTCTGGCCTCCTTGCTGAGGTAACCCCGACATGGTTTGTGTTACTTGTCGGAGCTGCCATGAATTTTGCAGGGTACTTCATGATTTGGTTGGCTGTCACCGCTAGAATTGCCAAACCTAAAGTTTGGCATATGTGTCTATACATTTGCATAGGAGCCAATTCTCAAAATTTTGCCAATACAGGAGCTCTTGTCACTTGCGTTAGGAATTTTTCAGAAAGCAGAGGCATCATGATAGGTCTCTTGAAAGGTTTTGTGGGCCTAAGTGGAGCAATTTTTACGCAAATTTACTTGGCTGTGTATGGTAATGACTCCAAAGCTCTTATTCTTCTAATTGGTTGGCTCCCAGCTGCAATATCAGTTGTGTTTGTGTACACAATCAGGACGCTTAAGGTTTCAAAGCAAGCAAATGAAGTCAAAATCTTTTACCAATTCCTTTATGCATCTCTTGCATTAGCATTGTTTCTCATGACAATGACAATTGTTCAGAAACTGGTGTCATTCAACAAAGCAGCCTATGCAGCAAGTGCCACTGGCACAATTGGTCTTCTCTTTTCGCCATTAATTATTTCTATCAAGGAAGAGTTGGCACTTTGGAACCTCAAAAAGCAGCCTCCTACTGAGATAACTGTTGAAGTACCCCCAGAACTTGACAAAAAATTAGAACCATCACCGCAATCTGGTGATTCAACAGCACCAGAAATAGAGCCAAATGTTCCTAAATCTTGTTTTCTCACAATTAATGACAAGCCACCCAGAGGAGACGACTACACAATCTTGCAAGCACTTATAAGCATTGACATGTTGATATTATTTATTGCAACATTTGGTGGGCTTGGATCAAGCTTAACAGCCGTGGACAACTTGGGGCAAATTGGTGAGTCACTTGGCTATCCACATAAAACCATCAAATCCTTTGTTTCACTTGTCAGCATTTGGAACTACTTTGGAAGGATCTTCGCCGGATTCGTCTCTGAAAATTTACTTGAAAAATATCAAACGCCACGGCCACTAATGATGACTTTGGTCCTCCTGTTATCATGCATTGGCCACCTTTTAATCGCCTTTCCAGTCCCAGGTTCTGTTTACATTGCTTCTGTTATCATTGGATTCTCATTTGGTGCACAACTACCCCTGCTTTTCACTATCATTTCCGAGCTTTTTGGCCTAAAGTACTACTCCACACTGTTCAATTGTGGGCAATTGGCAAGCCCTCTTGGCTCTTACATTCTCAATGTGAAGGTCACTGGGACGCTATATGACCGTCAAGCTTTGAAGGAACTTGCAAAGAAAGGTTTGGATAGATCACAAGTGGACGAACTGACATGCATTGGGACTCAATGTTACAGAATGCCTTTTGTGATCTTGGCTGCTGTCACATTCTTTGGAGCTCTCGTTTCTCTCATATTGGTGATCCGGACCCGAGAATTTTACAAGAGTGATGTATATAAGAAATTTAGAGAGAATGCAGAGAGATTATAGATTGTTGAGATATAATTTGCTTATTGTATTGTTTGGAAGAAGTAGTTAGATTAAACGGCATGTACAAGTGTTTCTTACTAATGTCATATTAGAGTGATGGGCATCAGTCTATCACAATATTCAGGATGTTGAGAACTTGTATTAGATTTTTATTTACTGAACATCTAAGCTACGCAAAGGTCAAAACAGAACAAAAAAGTAACTTGTTTAGCTAGCTTTTTGACTTGATTATGCATTGTTTTTAGTAGGAAAAGAGCTTGCCACCTCTCAATCTCAAATTGAAGAAAAATGTCTTACACATTGAATCACGGGTGAGTTGGGTGGGGTTGGTGCATTTTGTCTGCTGTTCGCTGCACATAATTATTCAAAGAACGGTTCACATGGAAGATGTATATCAGCGAGCTAGTCCACATCATTTCTCTCATCACAAGAGAGACACCATGCTATGCGGCTTCTTTGTCGTTGTTCCTACCATTATTCGCTCTTTAAAAAAGAAAAAGTTCTGTCTCTCTCATCATTCATGACCACTTTAAAGGCCGATTTTAGAAGCATAGAAGACAACGTTTTTGCTAGATTTGTAGAAAGATGCTTAGAAGTCTTGTGGGCTAAACCCTCAAATCAAGGCATTTGTCTTCTAGTTTCACATGCTTGTAAGAGAATAATGCTACAATAATTATGTGTAAGACAAATGTATGCACTTCGATTACATTATTATATGAATACCTTGAATAAGACTCATTATTTAAATCTTAAAGTAGTCAAACTTGACAGTAAATAGAAATATTAATTCAACAAAATAAATAAATTAAATCTATTATTTAGGTGGATTTACAAGCTATGTCTTCTAATGGGCGGAAGAGTAACTATAAATCTGAGAAATTATTAAAATATTAATAATCAACCATATAATAAATAATAATAACAATAAAGGTATAAACCTAATACCAGAGTAGCTCAACAAATACAATGAACCAAGACTAAGTTTACATAATTGTCGAATAGAGACAGACAGCGTATGCTTCATTTGTTTATTATCTGATGCGTCATATCCATGCACATTTTGTTGGCATTACCATCTTTCTTTTGTTTTTAAAGATCATTCTTGTCCTGCATATCAATTTACCATTGAAAACCAAAGTTTTAAGGGAAAATTTTATGTTAACTCCAAGATGATTTGGTCAATTAGCTAACCAGTGCAATTTTGAAAAACTAAAAATGGATCTTATCCATTCGGTGGGGTGATTTATTGACCAGATTTAATAGTTGAAAAGTAATTAATGAAGGGATAAATATGGATGACTATACTAGGTCCTTTTTAATCACCAATCCTTCTTTTTTTTTTTTTTTATCCTCAAGAATTCATATTCACCACACCTAAGGGATGGCAATGCGTCAATTCTTGGTCAGTTCCACCGGGAATCAAAACCAGAACCATTGAAGAATGTTAGAGCTAGAATCGTCAGGATTCCAACTATTCAAAGCAGTAGTGTAGAACCAAAGCCACGAGTCTAATGGGTACCCACGGTCCAATGATTATATGCATTTTTTATTTTTTTAATTTATTTGTATTTTTACCATATATTTAATTGAATATTAATTTGTAATATAAAATTATAATTGTTTAAATATAACCCATCTTTCTTTTTCTTTAGTTTTGTACAAAATCTCATCTCAAATAAACAAATTGATCCACTAACATATATAGAAGTTCATAGAATTCAAACCCTCCACACACATAACACCTTTTGCAACTTTACCTCTAAGCTATATCTTATTTTATATGTATTATGTAAATTTTTTTTTACTTATTGTATAATATTAATTTAACCAAATTTGACCCAAACCCGACTGAAACTGATAAAAATCAACTTAATTGACTCACCTGCATAATCTAACAATCTAATATCTCATCCCGAGCAAACCCGAACATGTGGAGTTCATTTTTACCTGAACCCAACCATGAGCCCATTTATGCTAAGTCGATAGGTTGAGTCAAATCTGACCTGATTCAACCAGTGACCATCCCTACCCAAAACTACCTCATTCGATTTTGATTTCAAGTTTCATAGTTCTAATCGCCATCCCTACATTTGACTAATAGTTTCGATCAATTACCCTCATTTTAAGATTTAGTCAGAATATAATTGCTATTTTATCATTTAAAATAGGTTAAAATTAAAATTCAATAAAAAGATCCACTCAAAATTTTACATAATAATTAAAAAAAAATACCGATAATCTGATAACACATAATTTGGTATAGAAAACTTTATATGCAAATATTTTTATATATAATATTATTAAGTAAACACTTAATGAAAGTCTCACTTATCAAATTCATTGGAACATTCCATGTATGGCTGATTTGACATTTTTTTGCTTCTAAAACATATACATATGGAGTAATTTACTCCAAAATACCTACTAAATACACTCATTTGTCTTCCAAGTCAACTTAATGGGTGTCCTTAGAAAATCTACGCATCCGGTCCTTTTAGTAGCCCAAGCGAAGTCCAAAAGGTGCCTGGACCGCTTTGACCATGTTTAACAGAGCTTACTTATTTCACCCGCCTCACGGTTCGGCCCAGTGAAAGACTTACATATACCAAAATTTTCTTCAACCATTTTCTTAATTTTCAATTTTTCACTGCTTCTGAGCAGTAGGCGTTTCTCTCTCCAGAATTTGGCGCCAAAACACTCACAGAGACACACTAGAACTTGAAACAGAAACAGAAAGAGAGCTCGTCATGGATGCAGATGCTCCACTTGATTTCGAAAGCGAAGACCCACTTCTTCCTTCCTCTATTGTTAACAACAAAAGGTTTTGTTTTTTAATTATTTTTTAATTTACTGTTCAAGATTCTCATCTGAAATGTGTAGGATTTTATCTTATTGTTGACCGTAATTTGCTTGGGTTGTTGCATCAGGGTTTTGAATTTAATCCCTTGCATGTTATTGATATCTCTCCTTTTGTTTTCAAAAAAAGCAATTGTTTTAATTTTTATGTTAAATGTTATTTCATTTAGGGTTTTTAGTTTCTTGCTAGTTCGTGTTTTTAGGGGTTTGATGATTATAGATTCATTGATAATTTTTTTTAAAGTTTTTATGTAGCTATAACTTCTTTAATCTTCATTTGTTCATTTATTAAATATCATTATTTTAAGTTTATTGAGAACCCAATGTAGCTGAATGTGATATATTTCTTTCCAATGCTAACCAGGAAAAAAATTATTGGTTTGGATGATCTTTTGACTGATCACTATAAGCAGAAAAGTAAACTTATTGAGAAGGAAAACAAGCGTGCCAAGACTAAGAAAAATTATAATTCAGATGAGGATGACAGTGGGAAGGAAGCTTTGCTATCTAAGATCGTTAATACGTGCCAAAATCAGGCATGATAAATTTCCCTGCAGTTGTTTATTCTAATTTTATTAGTGTATTACATTTTACTTTTTTTAATATTGTAACTGAATATTAATATGTTTTTGTTTAGATGGAAGCTATAGGCGGCGAGGAAGAGATAGCTGACTGGGGCCTACAGGTTTTTGGAGCTCAGGTTTGTCCAATATATTTAATATCCGTGGATCACTTCTTAACTTTGTGGTTTCTTAATGTTCTGAAAGATTCTAATAAGTTAATTTGACTTTTTATTTTTCTCTCCCTCACTTTTGCTTCTTCTTTGTCAGTTGGAGAAGACACCACAATATTTAGTTCCTAAGCTGGAAAGTTGCAAGCTTTTGCAGTCTTTCATGAATAATGAGGTCAATTCTTTGGTGGGACTCACTACAGAAAAAGGTTATTTATTTTCATCCGTATACACTTTCATGTTGTTTCAAATGATGACATATAAATCAGCTTTCAATCATGTTCTCAGTTTGACAGGAATTTATGGTGCTTCCAATGAGTGTTTTCAGCTTTCTTTGTGCTAACCTCTTTAAGTAAAATAGACTTAGGGAAACCTATAAACCATTTGTTGCCTTGTTCAATGTAAAGTTTGATGTCCTATTCTCTAGAATAATAATGGAAACTGATGTTGAAGGCATCAACAGTTTGCTGGCATCTACTTCCTATGGTCAGGTTGAAAATTTTGTTGTTTTATTTTAACAAAGATACTGAAAGATTATCTTATAGGCTACAAATCAATGTACCTTATGCCAATACTTGATTAAGCGGGTAGTTAGACTTAGGAGATAACTCCATGTCTCAAATAGGTCGTTCAAAGTTGCCGATTTCTTCAAGGCTCATGTTGATACAGTTTTCCCATTGGAAACTTCCTATCTAGGATGAGGGGCCAGTTTAGAAATCATTTTTTCTATTGCTTCAAAATGGCCTTCAGTGGGGAACCATCATGAGCATCACCCTTTGAGCTACTACAATTTCTGTCATTACTTGCCTTCTTACTATTTTGACACAGAGCATACTCCATATATATATAAATGGGTTAGATCAGCATGAAAGGTATATTCTGACCGGTTGGAAACAACGTGCATTGCTAAAGATTTATCTGGTTATTTCATTGATATTATTTTTCAGGAGACTCTTTCCTTCAAGGATTATTGGTTAATGGGTGGCTCTCAAAATTGGTTTTTGCAAGTGGTCAAGTAGAAAAAGCAATAGCAATATGGACTTTTAATCTGCGTGAGTATATCTACCTTGTTTTATAATACTTACATGACCTTTCTCATGTGCTTATCCTTTGGTTTATCAGTCTTGTATTCTTCAGAAGAACAACTGAGATCATCTGCTTGTGACTTTTGGTGTGCTATTCTCTCACATAAAAATGAGGTGAGCTTGATTTATTTTTCTATTGATTGGAAGTAAAATTGTATTCATATATTATTAGAAGAGTTGACTGGTCAATATTCCTTTCAATTGACATCCTTTGAAACTGAGTAGCCATGTTTTTCTGTTATAACACTTTATCAGGTTGATGCACCCACACAGCCTGTCAGAATTGATTGGTTTCCTAGCTACTCTGAACTTAACAAAGCTCTTGTAATATATGGGTTTTCATCTGACTTTTCATCTACTACAGAACCAGTTGATACTAGTAAGTTCTGTTACCTCTTTGCCACCTTCTGAATGTATTTATCTACAAGATAGTTCTTGCTATATAGGCTTATTCATTATTTAATGTTCAGAGTAATGCTACACATTTTATCATTGTTATGCATCCCAAATGATGTCTCATTAATTTATAACTACCACATCATTTGTTTTATCATTACATCATCTTGTTGACAATTATTAATTAATTTCACATCACTTGAGATACAAATTTTGAATAAAAATTTGGAATGATTTGCATTATTCAAATGTTTTATATATGTTAAAATACCTCCAACATGTCATAATAAATATCCTGGAAAATTTTTCTGCCTTTGTAGTTACTAGTTTACTCACAACACAATTATGTTTTTCTTTCAGATTCTGGCTGTAGAGGACCACCACAAAATCTTATAGAGTGGATAAAATTTACGACAGCTTGTTGTAAAATAAGGTATGCAACAGATACATTCATGTACGTTTGGAAGGTGGCATCAAATGCTTTCAGATGGTTGATTTACACGTCAAAGCCTGTAAATATCAGTTATAACTATTGATTAGGTCAACATTATTCTCTTTTTCTTTTCAGGAGTAAAAGGTCAATCTTTTCAAATAAGGAAGCTGCAATGTTAGTTGAAGTTGTTATTTGTCTATTTTTAGACCGCCGCCTTGAAGGTTTGTTGGTGCATCTACATGCATGCCTGCAATCAGCTATCAGTTACTTCACAGACCAGGAATGGAATGCCAGCTGTGAGAGAATAGCAGAATCTCTTGCTCACAGGCAATTGCGTTTTACTATTAGATTCTGAGACATGAATATTAGCAAAAATTTTATTGTCTTATTACAATAAAATATACAGCTTAACACAAACATCTTGATTTCTTATTCTTGGCAAGGGCCTATTGGGTTTACAAGAAAAACTAGATATCAGTTTGTGGTACTTCATTTTTTCATATTATAAAAACTGCTCTCTGTGTGTGTGCAAACACTGTGATCATGAGACACAGGGTACTTTCCTTCTTCCTTCTTGTTTGGGTTGCTGCAGAGCATACATTAGAAGCCTGCTCAGCAGATAGCCATGCCAAATTTGTTTTTTGACAGAACAGGAAAGGATATCCATGCATGCTGTTCTTTGACATTGGTGTTTTGCCGACTTAAATTTTGTCTTAACATCGTTATGGTGGGACCTGTTGCTGCTGGCTTTCAGTTTTGTGTTGGTGACATAATATAATTGGATTGTTTTAATGAAAGTGATGTGGTTATTTGTGTAAAAAGCAGGATTTTGGTTTAAAAACAGTAATTTCTTGCTTCCTCTAAATAGATTTTATTCTGCTTATGAAACTGCTATTGTTCACAATTTATTGCCTTTTTACTTTTTATGCTATGCTGGAGAAATACTTGCAACATCCTGTATGGATGTTAGAATAATTGAATTCCCTAAATGTCTTCTATTTTCATTTGGCCTTTGATTATTAAACATTGATTAGCATGGAGAATATTATCATTTTTGCTGTACAGTGAAAGTTATAACNTATTTTCATTTGGCCTTTGATTATTAAACATTGATTAGCATGGAGAATATTATCATTTTTTCTGTACAGTGAAAGTTATAACCTGCCTTTGGCTGTTTACTTTTTCTGCCTTCTTTTGTCTTTTTCTTGGTGATTGATTTTTCGATTATGAATGTACATGTAGGGTCCCTAGGGACCTGAACTGCTTGCGGACTGTGGACTGCATTTGGGGAGTCACTAGTCGTAGTAATCACCTCAGAAGTGCAGTTGCCTATCAAATTCTTGTTCTCTGTTCCAATAATAAGGTAGCGGATACTCTTTTGCATTCTAGTTTTAATACGTGTTTAAATATCGGATGAAATAAATTTCCATGTGAAGAAAGAAAACTCATTAGAAGTACTCAATGTTCTGTTGAATGCAATTTATGTTTCTATACATTTCAAAAGCACTTCTTGACACTCTGACAGTTAACTGTATGAAATCTTATTGAATGATAAGAGGATGTACCATTTAGTGCACAAGTCGTCCATAGAGTAGCAAAAGAATGCTGTTCTCTAACCACTGTGGGTATCTACACTTCATAACACTCGATGACTTCAATGCACAAATACTTCATTTTCTGAGTAAGATTAACATTACCTAATCTTAAGCCACGACTTTGTGTCAAATACACCATGATACTGATGAGAAAAGAAAGGGGCTTTGTTGTATGAATATTTTATTTTAGTTTCCTGAACACCATATGGTGAGTTGAAGTCCTGGAAACTAAGTGTCACATTTAAAAGATTCACTCACATGCAAAAACTTTATAGTTAAAGATAGTTTTGTCAAATAAGTTGAGCAACAAATTTCAGTCGAGTGATTGCATGCATTTTTTGGGTCAAATTAAAACACAATCTAACAGGTTTACTCCCTGTCATTTCCTCAGGCTACCAATGAAGAGGAAATCCTGAATTTCCTTATTTCAATCAATATGAAAGACAAAAATTGTGATCTTTTCAGGATGTACATATATTTGGTTTTGACGGAGAACTGGCTTTTGTCATGTCCAGAGTTAGAAGAAAAGCCGGTAATAAATGAAATGTGGGGTGTTTATCTCCGAAATTGTTCTTGTCAAATCTCAAGCACAGATTTGAGGCCTTATGCATCGAAGGTATGCAATAAAATTTTTTCTTATCCGTATAACTTGGTGACTTAATTTTATATGTATATTTTCGGCTTTGCAGGTTCGTAACAAGGCTTCATATCTCCTACAGAGTCCCATCATTAAATAATTATTTGATGTTCCTATATTAAGCAAACAATTTACTGAGACAAGGTATGTCAGTGCTAGAAAATAATAGATTTAGTAAATGAATCATCGCTAATTTGCTATAAGGTTTTAGTTATATATATATATATATATATATATGTAGAGAGAGAGAGAGAGAGGAGTGTTGCAGAACTCTTTTTCTATTGGA
>JANKKC010003882.1:11353-23544 GCA_026225755.1 Bursera bipinnata
GGTGTTTATCTCCGAAATTGTTCTTGTCAAATCTCAAGCACAGATTTGAGGCCTTATGCATCGAAGGTATGCAAAATAAAATAAAATAAAATCTTATCTGTATAACTTGGTGACTTAATATTATATGTATATTTTTGGCTTTGCAGGTTCGTAACAAGGCTTCATATCTCCTACAGAGTCCCATCATTAAATAATTAGTTGATGTTCCTATATTAAGCAAACAATTTACTGAGACAAGGTATGTCAGTGCTAGAAAATCATCGCTAATTTGCTATAAGGTTTTGGTCATATATATATGTAGAGAGAGAGAGAGAGAGAGAGAGAGAGAGAGAGAGAGATGTGTCATTTTGTGGGACTTTCAGTTAGAAAGCTTGAGAGCAATAGGTTCTGCCACAGTTTTGTGTTTATTTACATGTTCAAAGAGCTAAGGTTGGTTTTTCCTCTGTGCGGGGCCTGGATCACAAGTGATTATTTACATGCACAAANGAGCTAAGGTTGGTTACTATCACAAGTGTTTTTTGCATGGATGCCTGGATCTTTGCTATATAATTACCTTCTATGTCATTTGGCTTGCAGGGAATTCCTTGCAGAAACAATGGTGGAAGTTTTGTGATAGATATTTTTTTGATATGAATCAGCCTGATCCTTTAGTATTAGTTTTCGAAAAGATGTACTAGAGTGAGAGTGTGCCAAGTTGATAAGCTGCTCAAGCTTGCTGACTAAATGCATTTTTAAGCTAACACTGCATTAATGTATATATAATAGGGCATGAAGCCTAACAGCAAAGCCAGTACTACCAGATCCAGCGACTGCTAGCTATTTGTATTTTCGTGGGACTGTATCAGCTTTATTTATTTATGCTTTTCAGTAAATCTGTTGCTAAATTCAGGTTGTAGAGTCCATGTCTCAAGTGCATGGTTGGCATTATGCAAATTGCAGAATTAAAAGAGTAATATATTGAAAACATGGTATTGGCATATGATACCATGAAAATAATTCAATCGACTTTTTTTTTCCAATAAAAAAATAAATAAAGATCTTATGAAAAAGAATTTATCCACAACTTATTAAAAAAAATTAGTGATGATAGCATTATTTCTTCTTAAATAAACTATTAAATGATTGATTTAATGAATATTATTGTTTTGTCTAATATAAATATTATTGTATTGTAATTGTATCATAATATATTTGTACTATTATATTTTCAATCCAATAAAAATTATATCTTTCTAATTATAACAGCATAAGCAATGGCTAGTGCTCTTTAGTATAAGGTTGGAGCCAAATCTAGTAAACATTCAAAACCTTATCTTAAGAAAAGAAAAGAGGTCCGGAACGAGGTTTGGATATTTAAAATCAGCCTCGTACTCCTTGCAATGCCTTTTTGCCGCTTTGCTTCGGAAAGCCGTTAATCCTCCGAACCTCCATCCCCGAAGCACTTTACATTTGAATAGTTTGTGCCTTAGCTTTCTCTTTCTCTTCATTTCTTTTCCTTTCCATTCTCTCTCATTTTCTTCAGATTCCCATCTTTATTTTACAGCCAAAGTAGCGACGCAGTCACGCAGACATTCGGAATTTTTTTTACAAAAAGAAAAGATTAGGGTTTTCGCTTGCTTTCTTTCCATCTTTCTTGTTATATTCTCGTTCAAATTTGGGCAAAAACCCGCCTTGTCGACAATACATTTGTGTTCTTGGCCTTGAGTCAGGAAGTTACAGTACAGAAAGCAAATATGAAAGGTGAAAGAATGGCTAAGAGGTCAACTTTTGGTAGCATCATGAGGAGGAGGCTCTCTGACATTACCAACTCACAGTCACAACCCAAAGTGTTGAGACACGAAGAGAAGCCGTCTCAGGTCTCTCCAGCCACAGAGGATCTCATTAGCAAACTAATGCAGGTAAATTTTGATCTGGCTATTGTTTATTTTCTATGTTCTTTACCACTGTGATGTTGTTTAAAGTGAGTAAATGGAGTTTGTTAGCAGTTTATTATGATAAAGTTGACGTTGAATTATGTGCTTTTTGTAATTATTTTTTCATTAATTAAGATTAGATGGTTCTTCTAAGTTTTTTTTTTTTTTTTCCTCCGGGTATAGTTCGAATATTGGTGTTAAAAATATAAATATTTAAATATCAATCACACCTACAAGCTTAAGTATTTAGGGGATTCAAACCTTTTATATTTCAGAAAATTAAAAATTACTCGACCACCCGGGATGTGTTATTCTCCACTTATCTATGGTGTCTGTCTTTTAGATCAAGTGGTTCCTTTAATATTTGGTGTTACTTAAATTATGTACTCTTTTGTTTCTTTGATGTGGATTTACTTTAGCTTAATTCGATTTCTCTGTTTCTTTGCAAATGTGAACCAGGAGAAGCTGACGTTGATGAAACTTATTGATGAGAGAAAGTATCCTTCCTTTTTCTTTTTCTTTTTTGTTCCTCTTGTTTGTAGTTATGTATTGTTATTAGTTATTAATTTTGTGAATCAAGCTTGTTTGGTTATTGAGAAGATATGGGAACTTTATGTCTCTCATCTTTTTGAGCTTTAACCAACTAATAAAATGTTTCACTTTCTTCAACTTGTATGCAATTTGGTTTATTTGGAGTGGAGGTGGATGAGTTCTTACTCCTTTTAGGGAAATTAACACAACAAATAATACAAGAGTTGGATTTTATTCACTTATCTTTCCTTCATTCCCAGCTTTAAGCAATATGTGGACAGATTAGTGTTTTCTTAACTTTGATTGTTCAGTAAAATCATTGAATTGAGTGGAAATGAGTTGCAGAATCTAAGAATGAACCTTCAGAAATTGCAGCTGCAGAACTGGAATCTTGCTCAATCTAACAGTCAAATGATGGGGGTCAGTTTGCTTTACACATTATCTGTAAGGATAGTTTGTTTGTAGAACTATACGATTCTCAGTGGTTTTGACTGTTTTCTTCTTACTCTACAGGAGCTTAATCTAGGGAGAGAGAAGGTAAGTTTTAATTCTCTGCACTTGCCTCATTTCAAGTGTTTTTATCCGCAAGTTGGTCTCCAGGGAGTTCCTCTTTCTTTTTTCTGACTCAAAACAATTTGATTTTGCATTCAGATGAAAACACTGCAGCATGAACTCATATGCAAGGATGCTTTACTTAAAGCAAAGAGTATGGAAAAAGAGGTTAGTTTTGATCTTTTATTTACCATCATAATTTAGTTAACTTGACCTGGCCCTAAAACTTACTACACAGAGTCTTCATGGTACTCACCACAATAAATAAGATTATCTTGATAAAATTCTGCAATTACAAACCTTTTGATGCATGCTACAGCTTGTCTCTATTAAGAGTAGTTGTATGGTTTGCTTCATGGCAATATTAAGCAAGCCCCATGCAAGCCCAGGGCAAATATTTACAGTTTGATGAACTTGCAAGCCCTGAAAAGTTGTACTATAGTTGTTTATGGCGATATTCATTCTTAAGAGATCTCCTCAAACAGGACGAATCTCAAGTAATCTTTAAAGAATGAAAGAAGCAAGTTCTTGTGTTCCTTGGTTTCCAAGTACATATTAAACCCCACACTCTTCTCAAAGTTAATCTTTTATAAGGCATGTCTTTGGCCTTGCCGCAGTTTGAGATTTCTGCTACCTTGAGAAATAATCTGGACAATTTTGTTCCTCCCTTGGGGATTTCTGCATATTCTTTTGTGACCAAGTATATATTCTCTCATTTTAAATTATTAATGCAGTTTGAGATTATGAACCTGTAGTGTTTCACTATTTCTAAGAATAATGTCCTTCAACAATCTCAGGATCAACCAAGTGTGACATTTCGGGCATATATCCAATGAAGAAGGATTCTGCATATACTGTCTTAGTCCCATAATGGGATTGAGCTCCCAAGATCCTAGAAACCCCTCGCCAGTGAACATTAACTAAGTGCTGTATACTTAAAAACATCATTAACGACAAGGTGATATGTTAGAATCAGAAACCTTGTTAGCCTACAAGAATCCTGCTTTAAGAACATATTATTTATTAACTGACATGTTATGTTTGATTTCAATATCAATTTTTTGCAAAGTTTCTACTTCTGATAACTTTACTGCATTTTACATCCTCGTAGGCACCATAAGAACCTAAGAACAATAAGTGATTGGCCATACTTTAATCATTAATACTAATTTCACTTAAATGGAAATTTACACCAGTATGCAAGTAATAAATTTTGAATTGGAGTAAAATTGGGAAAAATTTTATAGAAAATGAGACCTTTCTTTAGTTGCAGTTCAATAAACTTTTTGCTTGATTATCAGACAATTCTCTTTCTTTTTCAGGGAAAAACAGATATCTTGTGTGCAAACACTAGCTCTCAGGTATCTAAGCGAGTATTACCATTATGTCTGCTATATCTTCTGAATTATCCACATTTCTCAACATTTCTATCATTTACACCTAATTTGATATTGTTGGTTTAAGGAAAAAGAGGATGGGATAGGAGAATGCTTGCCTAAAGCTAATGGCAATGATAAACCTTGTAGTAGCAACAGAAGGCGTACCACAAGAAGCAGATGTAATTGATAGGACTTGAAATGGCTACTCTCTGTTTCTAGAACTTCTTTTCTTCTCTCTTTTTCTGATCTCTCTTGCCATTACATGCAGCTATGGGCCCTTCAACTACACATAGGCAAGTTTCAGAGAAAGAGAAGGTTGAAAATAAAAGGTTAGTTGATGCATTTACTGTTAAGTATTGCAAGTTTTAATACTGCATCTTTAACTTGGCAAACCTGCTTTTGATGGGCATCATTGGCATGCTTTTGACAAACCTTTTGCTATCCAAAGATATAACCATTTCCTCAATATGCATCATAATTTTGTTTCCTTTTCATTAAATCATCTCCTTCCTTGAAAAAGGAAAAAGATCAAGCTCCAAATACAACTTCTGTTTTCCTTTTTGCAGGCGTTGTGTGAGAAGGCAATCTGCTAGGTTCAAATCCCAAGAGCGAGAACCTACAGAAAACTTGTTTGAAATCGAAGATACTAAATTTCCGGTCACATTGCCTCTTGAAGATCCAATGCAGGAGGATGGTTCCACCCAAGTTGTTTCAGCTACTGCAAATGAACAAACTTGTGGCCTAAGAAGTAAGGGTCAAGTTTTAAGAAGATGTTCAATGGAAAGACCAACGCGTAAAGCAGCTGAGAAGATTCAATCCTACAAAGAAGTTCCACTTAATGCTAAAATGCGGAGAGGAGAGTGAAAAAATATATGTTACCCCATCTTGTTGTAATCTATGTTATTTGTATTTCTAGTATTTTTTACATAACACTGTTGTGACAAATTGGTTTGTTATTATAAGTGAATTATTGTTGTTTTGTGCTAATGGAAAAGGGATTTCCATGATGAGTGATTGATTTAGCTCATTCAGTGTGTCCATAAGCAAATTGACAAAATTCTTTCAACTAACTGTGTCATTACTCTTCATTTTCAGATTGTAGCACATCCTTTGCAACTGAACTTTCTTTAGAACTCTAGTGCCACAACTATCAACTTTTTTCTGCCTAGTAATCCAACACTTACTGAGGATATTACATCAAAATTATTTGATGTAATATTTAAACCGATACCAGGTTGTGCTCCTCTTTGTGTAAGGGAAAGCTGAAAGAAATATTACATCAAATACCAGGTTGAAATATTTGATTGTGTAAGGGACAGCTGAAAGAAAGTTTGTCCAGTCAGAGGAAGTGATATTATACCTTTTGAACCCAACATGAAAATCATAAGTCACATGTCACATAGTATTGTTTTTTGTTCTTTTCTTTTCTCTTAATTTAGTTATCTACTGTTTTATGTTCATGGGTCAAACAGTATTGAGCTTTTTGTCTTGATGGCCTGTTAGCTGGGAACTGCCAAGCTAGTGAGAAGTGCCAATTCCCAACCATACTAAAAGAATGGAAAAGAGCCGATTCTGGGTGGGGACACTGAGGAGCTTTCTGCCATAAAGTTAAGAATAGGAATAGTCATTATACTATATCTTCTTTACTTGAAATAATCAAGTTTTTGAGACATAAAATTATTTAAGTTATTACTTGTTTCAAATTAAAATGGGATTATTTAAGTTATTACTTGCTTCAAATTAAAATGGGTTAATTGCTAATTAACCTAGTTCAGAAGAAATATTTAGAAAATTAGTTAAACTATAATTCTTTTTTATTGTTGTAATGTCTTGCCATGTTGGATGCTTTTTTTTTATTGTTGTAATGCCTCGCCGATGTTGGATGTTGTTCACTTTGGAACATAGATCCTCCACATTTTTACTTTCAGATTTTGTAAGCTAAAAGACCTTAAACAACTTCAGGACTCTCGTAGGATTTTTAAATTAGCCACGATTCGTCTTACCAAGTGATGTGAGATTTTGAGTTGAAATCCATCCTCTCCACTTTATTGTGTCTTGTGTATTATAATTTTCTAGTCAATTGACAGGTTGATAAGTTTGACAAGCACCTCACCCATCAGACATGAGGAATTGACGAGATCAAATGATTTGATTGTTGAATTTCGCACAAATTAATGAGTGATTTATTTATCAGTCATTATAGATTAACGAGCACTAATGGATCTATTAATAACATACTTCGAAGTGCTGCAAACTCATTTGGAATGATAATTTTTCCTTTTAAGTTGAATTTAATAAGCAATTAAAGAAAACGTCGAAGCTGCTAAAAATAAAAATAAAAATCATCCTAAATTTGGTTATCTCCTCTAATTTATAAATTGTATAAGTTCTATTTGAGATTTGCCATGTTATATTACCAAACCGATAACTATCCTTGAATTTGAATCTCAACACAATACACAACGATTTACCATTCTAATCTAATGCTAATTGTTGACCCGATATTACTCGTTTTTGAAAACATAATACCTACTTATTTNTCAAGCTGGTTGCATAGCATTACTCGTTTTGTTGCAGATATCTAAAAACATATTTATTGTTAAATTGAATATGACTTGAAATCTATTTGAAAACATTGCAAAACGTTTTGATTTTAATCAACACAAGTTCAATGAACTTTGAAATTCAAATGAAAAATGCCACTTAGTGACCAATTACCAAATTGTTGTGCCATGTGAGTTGAGCTGAGTAGTCAAGACCAAAAGACAAGTAATTTCCTCACGAGTGTTTGTTTCTAGATCACAACATTCTTCATATAATCTCCTTGTTACAGCATATACAATAGTAACAGGGGAAACCGTGTGGGTCCGACAATCTGATCAAAATTTTCATGTTGATAGAATGATGCCCATCACATCCCTCGATCCCAATAATCAAATCATACCCCACAAATCCCATTTTCTATTTGCTAATAGCCGTAATCTTTGTGGTGGCTGGGGTTATCCTCCTTATTAGCTCATCAATTTTATATGCTTTTTGAACAAAAAAAGCACTTTTGTAAATTTACCCATTTTAGATGCTTTAATGACCAAGGTGAAATGTTATTTTGGTTATTCGTAAAACTAATGTTTTCTTTGATTATCTAGTGAAGTTCATTCGTAAGAGATAAAAATATTTTTTCAATAAGTTATTAAAAACACTGAAATACATCGTGTTTGTTTAGTCAAGTTTCACTTTAAGAGGCAAAAATATAATTCTAAACACGTTACCAACAAAACTAAAATACATCATGATTTTCTAACAAAGTTCAATCTTAAAGACATAAAAATATCTTCCAATTTGATAGAAATCATTGATAAACTAGTTGCTAACTAGTCATTACAAACACAAGTGTTGCTCCTTCAACTCATCATCCAACCGGGTTAACCAATTAGGCTGGATTAACACATTCTTATCCTTCTTCTACCATCGTCCATCTATGTGTGCGTCAATCCCTCCAACATAATACTTTCTCAGATTTTCTAAAAATGGGTGAACTATTGGAAGTGCTTCTAGGAATATGGAAGCACTTTCAAACTTGTAATATAAAATTAAGTAGAGAATATGAGTCAAGCCTAAGCTCGTGAGCTTTTAAACTACGTATCTGCTCTGCTCTGCCCGGATCCCAATGGACAAACAGAAATACTTTTTTTTTTCTATGAAAATCTAGAGATTGGATTGGAAACACAGGGCAAAGTCCAACCAACTATAACTACTATTCAACACTCACATGCAAAAGCGACAAATTGGGCCGTCGTTTTATCAGACTTTTAGGACCTGTATACGCGTGAGATCACGGACCGCTCATTCATTGTCTTCTTTATTTATTTTTTATTATTAAATCTAAATTCATTGTATTACTGTATTATTATATCCATACTTTTTAATCAAGTGTATGTAGAACAAAGTCAATCTTATTTCTTTGCCTAACTTTTTCTTGTCAAAATACATACATCAAATAGAGGATAAATACATTGTTATTTCGTACATTCAATGATTATTTCGTTTATTATACTCTTTTGTAGGGATGCCTAACTTCCCATTTGTTATTTCTTGTAAACAATGATTAATTCTTTTTTGTTTATTAACATTTGTGGGATAACTACTTGTCTAGTTCCCCGTCAAACACGTCAAATATACGATAGAAACAATATTATTCAATGTAAACAATGATTCATTCAGTTTTTAATGACATTTGTTAGATGTGCACTCTCGAATAGTATAATGATCATCCTATTTTTGGATAAGATATTTTAGTTTGGTTCAATTTTTCAAACCCTCTTATTTCTAGTCTATAGAAGCTATTTATTTTTATGCCTATTTTACATCCTTATCAGTGTAAGATAGGTTTAGGTTTCGCCCGGATGAAAAAATAAAATACCCAATCAACTATAAGATTACTTTTTTTTATTTTATTTTACAAATTCAATAAACAGATGATTTTAACGGACTACAAAAAAAACTATATTTAAGTTACTCTTAATCATATTTATTAGTTTTCTTTAATTAACACACAAAGATATTATATAATTAAGTTAAATCCCATCAAAAGTCAAGTCCCAACCTAAAGAATGTTGAGCTGTAATTTGTTAACCAATCAACAATAATCTTAATCAACTGACAAAAAATTCAGTTGATATCTTTGTACCAAAAAAGAAACAAAGAATCTCCAACACTTGATTATACAAAGTGGTAGTTGGTTCACAAGGCCCCAGTAATGTGCTCCAATCTAATCCATTATTATCCTAATCTATAATTAATTTACTGTTAGACTAAGATATTTTACTGTTACTACCTTATTCTATAAAATCTTATAATAAAAAATAACACAGACTTGGTTATTAGAGCTTTAACTTTATGTAACGACCACTTGGGATTCCAAAAAGAAAGAAAAATAAAAAGAAATTAAAAAATGAAATGATTTGAGATGGAATTGACGACCCAACTAAAGATTCAAGAGGCAATGAGATGACCAATTAATTATTCTCTCCCTCTCTCTTTTTTTTTTAATTTATTTTTTTTTTCTTTTTGAATGGCCCCACACGGTTACTCAAAGTTGGCATCCATGATTTTCCCGACACTAATTAGCCGGTTGGGAGGTCACTTTTATATATACCACTCTCAAGTCATAAACTAATTATTTGATTTAATTAGATAAATTCCCTCTAAATTCTACGTTAACTAGTTTCTAATTTTATCTTAATTGTGTTTTGCTATAACAATTTTCTCTCTTTGATTTGATTTTCAATTGAATTTAGTTGTTAATTGCTTTGTTAGGTGCCTAAGAAACACATTAAACGAATTTCGGTAGAAATACGGTAGAATTTCCTCTGTGTTTTGATCTTAAACAAACTTTAAAAAAAAAAAAACCTTATCTTTAAAACATTTTCAATAAGTCGTCTAAATCCTAACTTCACTTGGAAGTCATCCAACTCAACTCAACAAAAATTTTATGAAATGACATATATATTTTTTGAATCGTAGATATCCGGGCCAACTTACGTATACTTCGACTAATCTCACGGGACTTGTGCCCTATACCTATACCCCTGTAAGTTTCTCAACACATGTCAATTAATAACTTATTTTTACATAAGGTGGCATAGCCCCAAAGTGATGTACTCAAAGAGAATTCGAACCTTGGACTTGGGAACAAGCACATCTCTAAGTTCAAGGCCTCTACTTAAATGACATATTATTAAAAGCATTAATTTATAACATACAACTCAATAGTGTCTCGTATATACACACAATAATCAAACTGACAAAAATAGCATATATAATTCCTTTTATAATAAAATTTGATGGTGTAAAAGATGAATAGAACAAAAAGCAAGAAGGAGAAAAAATTAATCAGTTCAATAAATGTAAAAATTTTTAAACCAAACAACTTGTTCATTTTAGAACTTCTATTATATAGAGTTCATGTTACTCGTTCTCCGTAAATATTTTCTGAGTCCGTTTATTTCCGATGTGTTATTTCGACTGAAGTATATCAATTTTTATACACAAGAAATTTATATAATTAATATATAATGCATAATTTGATAAACCGTTACTGTCTTGATATTATGATTACTTTTAGTAACGTTATAAATTTATTAGAATAATATCGAAATTGGGAATTGGGAGCCCACATTTGTGGAATTTTGGTGCATTGCAAGAGTAGATTTAGTGAATATGATTCATGATTCAAACTTAATCTAGGGAGTAGATGTAGGTATATTCCAGGTTTTTATGTTGGTTTTGTTTTTATTGAACATCTCTATTTAATTAGATTTGATTAGATTTGATTTGATATTCTATTAAGTTTAGTAGATGATATGTTAAATCTTGAATTGGTTGTCATAAAATATATTCGAAATAGTTAATTATTAATTAATTACTCGCCTAACCAACAAAAGCACATCGCTATTAACTAGATTTTGTTGGGCACAAAATCACTCACATGGATACAGCACATTTGCCTTCGTTTGGTTACAAAGAAAATATTTTCCTGCAGCAATGAAGTAGAGAGAGAGAAGCACTTCATTTTCTTGTTTCTGGTAACAAAGCATTTTCTACAACACTCTCCAAGCTTCAATATCATCAACTTCCAACCAATACGAAATTTAATGTGTTCAAAACAATTTTTTTCTTTGTCAGAAGTATTATTGAATAACCTTTTTAAAAGATGATCTTATCAATTCAATGATTAGCCAAAATAGATAAAAATATTTTTCGTTAACGAAATAATTAAAATGTTTTAAGTAATATTAATGACTTTAGTGTATTGCGTTCAACATATAATTCACTATAATATCATTTCTGTATCACAAGTTACAAATTCAAAATAATGAAAACATGATATATCTATATTTCTCGTGTTAATCCATAAAGCAAGAGCTCACATATAAGATTTAACATGTTTAAAACCTTGAAATTGATCTATTTACTTTAATATTACAACAATTTTTCATAATTATAAGACGACAATTATTGGATAACACCATTCACTTTATATTCAAGATCCAATTATTACTAAAGATAGATAATTTTATAAATATTTAATTATCCTCGGATCCGTATTATTTTTTTTTTTAAAGAAGTCAATAGTTTCCATGGGTCGAAATCTCGTTGGATTATCAACTTTGCGTAATTTTTCTTTCGCTTTTTTGATATAGAACACATATTTTTACTCTCCTCCAGGTATCATTTAAGATTGAACTATTTTTCGTTTTAATAATAAGGCCAACTCAACCTAAAACAGATAAAAAAAATATGAGCTTGACTTCACTAGTTCCTTGATTCCTTCGAGTGTAGGGATAATACAAGAAGATGGATGCATCAAAAAGATGATAGTAGTACAACTCTTTTTAATTTTTAATTGTGTAAAATTTGTTTTAATATGATGATAAATGAATCAATTACAGAACTTGATTGTACTCTAAAGTGTGGAGTCAAAGGAACAAAAATAATGTAATGTAAGGAAGGTAGCTTTTCTTTTAACTGTCCCAAAAGAAATTCGGTAGTTACATCTTTTGAATAACCGCTATCTATGCTTTTTTACTGACATTTCATGATTATTACTTTAATAAGAATCGCCTTTGAGTTCATTATTACTTTACATTTCTTTCTTATACATCTTCTACTTCTTTGTTTATGACCACCATTAATGGTGCAACATTCAATAACTTTTGTAAAGTTCAAGTTTTTTTTTTTTTTACCAGTAATAGATTTCTCATAATTTTTTTAGGGATCTCTAACAATTTTCAGCTCTTTAATTAAGATTTCTAAT